>JAOWBB010005080.1:0-32341 GCA_028565995.1 Ricinus marginatus | reverse complement strand
TTTAAATTGTCCAATGGCAAAAAAAAAAAAAAAAAAAAAAAAAACTTAGAAAAATTTCCATATTACTTTTGATCTGAATATCAAGAAACATTTACAGTCTTCTAATTCAATTCGAGAGCAATCCAGTGTTCTCCGGTAAAGAATTATTAAGCCCCAGCAAATTGTTATAAATAAACTGAATGAAATTGTGTATTATTATGGAGAGAGTGGATTTGAATCTGAATAATGAGGAGTTTTAACTCGCTGAATTATCATGTGCCTTGTTAGGTAGCTCTATCAAGAAGCTATCTCCACACCTTAAAGTTTTCACTCAAGAATACACTAATAGAAAGATGTTATTGTCGTTGCTAACATTAGAAAAAGAGAGTATTGTTTCATTTTCCAAAAAAACCTCCTTTCTCATTTTGACTTTTTATCTAAGAGTAAGGAAAATTGTGATGCTTCATCGAATTAATTTTTCAAGTAAACACTAAAAAATATAAGAGTTTCCATTCACAATCAAATATACTAAAATAATAATTGATCTTATCATAAATTAAATTAAATTTTTCAACATCCTTTTTATTTCTATTCTTAATTCCATCATTTCTTCGCTTTAATTTTTCAGTTAATTTTTTTCAATTGATTTGTTTTTGATTTTAATCATTTATATTTACGTATGTATTCGTAATGTATAGTATATGAAAGTGTTTATATTTTTAACTTTACCCCTTATCTTTCAATTCGCTATTAATCTCTTTCTTCATTGCTCTTAAGAGCTTTCATATTTAGACAAGATTTTCTCATGTTGGTAATTACTTCTTCCATTCTCTGCGTTATTTTCACGTGCACAAGATATTTATGGAATCTTTTATGATCCTTAATCAGGATCTATGTTTAACCAAAAACTTTCCCATAACCTGATACGTATAATATGAGAAGTTGATGCGTAAAAATAATGAATCTTGCCTAAACGAGAATGACGAATATGCCGATGATAATAACAGAAAAAAAAATTTGAATTGAGTTTAAAGGATGAACGATATGTTGTGAACATTCAAACTATTTCACTTCAAATAGTTCGATGGCAAAATGCAGCTTGAAGTTGGAGTTGTGCAGAACAAAAAAATTTCCGAGTTTTGATCCTCTGTGATCAGGAGAATCTCAGGTACGGAACGTAAACAGTTCACATCCAAATTTCGGATCAGAACGTGAATCAAAAGCCGATGGAGATGAGTTTTACACTGAACGCATCTTTAGGTTCCTAAACCTTTTTTCATATTTCTTTTGACAAAGAATCCTTTTCTTTCGGCTTCGATGATGTGCGACTTCAATAGCCCAACAATGAGTGTCACAACTTAGTAAAATATTTCGATCTTTGGATTTTATCGGGCTTTGATAAGTTGAAGATTTTTTTGTTGATTATTCTTGAAATCGAACAATTTTAACTCTTAAATTTTTTCATAATGATTTGTCTACTGTCGTTCTAGCTTAGTCTTCCAGTAATTCATTGTTCACTTATGATTTATCGTTGAAATTAATTTTGAAATTAATAATATTTGAATATGAAATATTTATAAGTTTATTTACAAAACGTTTACTCAGAATATAAATGTTAATGTCTAAATTTATTTGTATTATACATTTATCTATCCTGCAATACTCTGCTACTTTTTTTCCCAACTAGACTTGACATTTTGCTCTCACATTTTTATTTTTTTCTCTTTTTAATCTGAAAGGATATGCTCTATATTTTTTTATCCTGAATTTTTGAGGTTTTCGAACTTAAAATTTTCCTTTTTAAATCTTATTGAATTAACAGTTTTCAATTTGCTTCCGTTTATCTTTGTTAAATTTATCCTCGTTTGCAATGCAATCATGACTATTCTTGTTCTTTTCTTGCGTCAGATAATTTATCCTGCCTACTGGGAAGGACTAAAGCTTCCTAAGTTTGCGAAGCATGCTTGTATTCGCCGAGATGAAAATCCTTCAGGGTTTTTAGCTAATCTACTTCTAGAATTCCATTACTATCTTCTGCAATGCTTTAATCAAGTCAATTGAGATGTTACCAAAAATCGTCAGAGTGTTGGTTCAGAAGCTAATTCAGTTGTTCTGTATAGCTGCGCGCTGTACCGATTATTAGTTCCATGTTTCTCCAAAATTTTCCGTTTTGAAACAGTTCAGAATGTTTTACAGTGAAGAATAAACTTACGTTTCTAATACATTATCCTCGACAATTTAGAAACGAATCCTCGAAAATCCACCGAAGGCGATGTAACCCAATCGAAATCTCCTTTGCCCCATTAATTTTTCTAAATCAACATTAATTTCCACTTATTTCGTTCAGATCTGGATCCAGTGCATTGCTGTGCACCGGATGCTAACCGGGAAAGTATTAAACTTATTAATCGATTATTTATTTACCAACTTTACAATTTTAAACTGAAAATTACGATATTTAACGATGGAAGATTTAGTTAGATAAAACAATATTAGAGAAAGGATCTTGTTCAGAAGAAATAAATGAAGGTGGGGGCCCGAAGCAATAACAAAATAAAGAAAACAACTTGCAGAACTATCGAGGATTACCGAATCTAATTCTCGGTTGACGTTCACCGTCCTTTTGATGATGAATTCGTCATCTCTGAATTATTATATATAATTAAAAAAAATAAGATACAGCGGAAAGATATAAAAATTTTCTTTTGATACATGAGTTACCGCATACAGCTTTGCTCGGCGTTATTCATTTCTGAGATTGCAAAGGCCACAGCGTTATTTCAACAGTTGTTCTTGTCTGTCGGCGTATCAAGCATCTTCTGAGCAAAAAATGCCGGCAGATTTCTTAAAGAGGTATTACATCAGGAGAAACGCGCGATGGCAAACGGAGAAGCCTCGCTTTATTTATGAAGTACGCTCAAAGGTCTAAATTTCGACTTGCTCCAGTAAGGCGCGGATGGCGCTGATGCGTCAGACTCGATCATAAATTTGATTTCCGAATACGTTCACTTCTCTGCCCTTCCGGCGTGATCCGAATCTACCATTAAAGTTAATTCCACGAAACAATAAATTCCGGAAAAAATTGAAAAAGGAAACTGATTTTTGGAAAAAGATTTTTTTCCTCTGGAGAAAATATTCGCATCAATTTTCGAAACAAGAAGGAGAAGGCTTCTGAGACCGGAAACAAGAAAATGCGCTGCGTACCGCCCGCTTTCCGTTTTGCCCCTTAAAATTGTGTCTTTTCCGTCTCGGGCGGCTTCTGCTGTGAGTCTCTGTTTAAAAACAAAATGGAAATCTTCCCGAACTCAGGTTAAGTTAGAATTTGATCGGGATCATTTTTGAGCGAAAAAGTAATTTTCTTTATTAATCTCTTTTGGGCTACCATGAAGAAATATGTTAAGTCAAAAAGCAAAAATTTTTTTATACGTACGCCGTTCACATTCGAAAAGCAAAGTATTATAAAATCACACGAGAAAAAATAAAAAATTCATCCGACTCTAAAACCACCAAAGATTTACAGTCAAATATTTGCCTCTGCCTCAAAGAAAACGATTTCTGCTTAAGATTCTAAATTTCGCATCATTTTTATTCCGATTCAGAATCTTTTATTTGAGCCCCAGTGAATCGGCAAAGGTGGCCGAACCAACTTTTGTCGGTGGCAAAGAACGCGCTGTCGACGTTAAAATCGACCACTGCCCGAAGACAGAAATTTGCGGATTTTGTGATGCCCCTTTTTGAATTTTCCATTTCTGAGAGCGATAGGATGACTGGGAAGCATTTTGTTTGCAGCGAG
Organism: Ricinus marginatus; assembly: GCA_028565995.1. Lineage (NCBI taxonomy): Eukaryota > Metazoa > Arthropoda > Insecta > Psocodea > Ricinidae > Ricinus > Ricinus marginatus. Next base: position 28,569 of record JAOWBB010005080.1, on the reverse strand, counting down.
TAAATATTAAAAAACTGATAATAATAAACTGCATCAAATACGGGTCTTTCGATTATTTTCCTGCTTGAAGCTAGCTTTTACGACGTTGTAAGCATCCGGTACAAGTTTTTGCTGAATTCTATTTTCCTCATCTTTCTATCGGGAAACATTTTATTTGGAATTATGGGATTTTCGGGTGGCTTATGATTCCGAAACTCAAAAGTAATGTTTCAGGTTGAAATCCGACATCGATAATGCATACTCGCAATTTCGCGACTCGATTCGAACCTCCTACAAACTCGACTAACTGTCAGTTAAACATTTATTTTTGTATGAAAAAGCTTTCTTGCTCAAATGAGAAATTCGATATCAAAAAAATCTGTTATTGATCCGGAAAATCAAAAAGAAGCTTGCCAAGCCGAAAGGGCTTTAAGATCTGTCTCTAACTAGATAATGGAAGGGTTTAAGGGCCTTTAAATACGTTCTCGATCATAAAAGGATGAGAAAAATAGAATCCGGCAAAAATTTACAGGAGCATTCTTCAAAAAGTCGTACCGGAAAGCAAGTCGGACCGAGAATGTAACTCGCTGCTTTGGTACCTTTATGCAAATAAATTTTTTTATCGATCCGAAAATCTCTGAGAACCATGCACGGATGAATCTTTAAAAATGGAATTATTAAAAAATAGCGGATCATATGTACGTATTTCATAGGCATTTGCGACAAATAAATAACAATAAAAGGTAGAAAAACAACGCAAAATGTTTAAAACCATTTATTTGATGCAAAAAGTTTTAATATGGAATGTGAATTAATTCTATTAAAAACCTTAATAATTTGTTTAAAACTTATGGTCGGCATGGTCTTGGAAAAAAAATGATATTGCAACCGTTGTTTACAAGCAGTTGATGAACATCACAGGATTATGTAAAAAGCAAAAAAGCCTTTCAAATTAGCTTTTTTGCTCAAATGTATTAAAATATAGAAAACAATTTTTTCACCTGCAGTATTTATGGCCCTTGGAGATTGTAAAGCAAAATTAAGTGAGGGTATTGCATTAAATGTTTTTTAAGTATTGTCTTACATTCGTAACATTTACATTATTTACAAGTTTAATTTAAGGTAAATAACCTTTCATCACATAACTGCTAAATGCAGTTACTATTTTCTCGTCCCAACATCTTTTTCTTCGTAAGTTTTAGAGCGGTGTTTCTGGTTTCCCGAAGCAAAGCAATTAAAGTTAATTTATGAATCGTTTCACGCCGATGCCGAGGGAAAGACACCTTAAAACTGCTTCAAAATCTTATTCGACGGAAATCGTTCCTGATCTCGACTGCGAGGCCGTTTTGATTTTCCGCGCAAAGTGCGGGAGGAAAAAGTCACTGCAGTCGCCTCCTCCTGCGGAAGTTCCCACACAGTTCGAACGGAGGAAGTGCAGCATCCAGTTGGGAGCAGCGGGAGCGCGGCCGAAAATTAAGCGGAAGAAAAAAGCAGGGCGGCATCTGCGCAGCGAGGATAAGTCGCCCCAGATAACCGGGGACTTCGGAACCGGTCGGGAACTTTCGGTCGTCCTCGGTCGGAGACTCCCCAAAGAGAACGCTATCGATTGTCGCGGACGAGGGCACATTGCCTTCTCTCCATTTGCCACTTCGGGAAAGGCCGCCTCGAAATTTCCTGCAAAGTGTTTAAATCGAGATTTAATGCGCCGGGAAACGTGAGCGATGAGAAATCCGAGTGTGAACAGCAGAAACTTGGCGAAGATCTGCGGCACCGGCATCCCGAACTTTGAAGAAAAAGCAGGAGCCGAATTGATTCTTGTGCGACGAAGGCGAAAATTCCCTTGCTGAATCTGCATCCTATCGATTATCACATGACGAATAGGAAAGCGTCACTTCTTTCGTTTTCTTTGAACCCTAAGAGGAAGGGCAGCGAATCGAGCTCGTGCATTTTCGAAAATTTATGTAATGGAATCAAACAAAAAGCGACACTATTTTCCCAGACAGTCACTACATTTATGAGAAACAGGTTTCTCATTAGGCTAAACTAACATGAAGTTTAACTAAACTAATTGCATCCGAAAAGAGAACTCGTGCAGTTTCACCTGCATATCCTTGGATAACACCAAGTTTTCCCAATGAACGATTTGGAAAAATTTGATGCCAGAAGTTGAAGAAAAATAATTTAGGATGAAATAAAAGTCAAAAAAAGAGGATCCGCGTAAAAAGTTAATATGAATCAATATGAGAAAACGCGGCGAAGGGAGAAATTGAAAATTGAATTCAAGGTATCTTTTCCACATTTATCATCTAATAAAGTTTTTTTGCCTTTTTTTCAAATCAAGAGAAAATTTCAAAATGACTAAATGAGAATAAACTGTCATTAAAAAGCAAGTTGTAAAAGAAGAAAATTTATTTAAGGGGCAACATCAAAACTCATCGATTTTTTCCGGGACCTATCCAAGAGACATGATTTAGCTCTTAAATTTCAGCTTCACATTAGATACTTTTTCAATTTAAATTAAATATAAATTGAATTTATGTAAGTAATCAGTTTCTTTAATAATAAGAATCAATAGTAAAAAATAATAATTTTTTTTTCATATTATCTTTAAATTTTTATCGCCAGAACTCATTGGTTAAATTGTTAAAGGGCCATTAAGGAGCATTGTCTTTGGCAAATTACTTCACGTTTAAATATGGCAAGTAGATCTCGTGAAAAGACGACGCTGACTTAGTAAAATACTTTTTTTTTATATTGAAATGTTAATTACACTGTTGAGAAAAGTTCTGTTTTTCGCTTAAACCTAGCACAATGAAAGTATTTATTTGGATCGGGAAAAATGTTACAAGCAGCAAAAATGCTTGAGACGGGCTAAAGGACAGATGAGCACCGTAAAACGAGTGACCGAATAACGGACTCGAACCTGAGGAGCGCAGATTGCTGATCATCGAGCAGTCATGCGCCCTTTTAGATGCATGGCTTATTCATCGTCAAAAGCAGACACTGCAGCCTCGACGAACAAAAAGTTAATTGCATTTCATCAGTGCGCACTTTTCCCATATTTAGCTTCGCATCATATTTTAAGATCTCTTCCTATTTTTCAGTTCGTTAATTTCGTACAATAAAATGAAGTTCATAGTGGTTTACGATAAAAAAAACAAATTTATAAAAGATTTAAGGAGCATTCGCGCTGTAACTTTACGAGAAGCTCGCGGCTAAAGAAATGAATATTACGAAAACCAAACATCTGAAACAATACCGAGAGGAACCTCTTCCTGAGGAACGAGAGCAAGAACCAATTGTTTCATCATTTACGGGAAGGCAAATGAATTGGGCAAATGGGGATAGTTCCGGCTTTAAAGTGTGGAGGAGAAGGCGTTAAATTACGCTGACATTTTACTCTGGACATATTTATTTTCGAGGAGAAGCTTTTATCGCAATATCTTTCAAGTCAATCTTTTTCAATATTCCTTGGTACCCTCGGCTTATTTGCCGCTGTATTTTCCGGCTCTGAAATAACTGCTCCGAATATTTTAATCGAATTCATTGTTGAGCCGTTGCCGAACAACTTATCAGACAAGATTGTAAGAGACGTTAGAGCTGTGACGAGAATTCCTACTGTGCAAAACAGCTTTTGGGGTAGCGAAAGCGAAAAGAAATTTACTTGTGTGGCGGAGAACCTAAAAAAATACTTACGACCAGTGCTGACGAAGACGGCGACGTCGTTAAAAAAAATTCAAACGCAATAAACTTCAGTTTTAAAGGATCGATAATTTTTAATTGACTTATGTTTGTGTGATGTTTATTGAACATTTTAATGGAAATTTAAATGTTTTGGAATGAAATTAAAATGAAAATTTTCATGTTTTGGGTTAGGTTACTTCAAAAAGTTTTATTTTGGAATCATGGGCTAACTCTCAGCAGCGAGGCTTCAATTTTTTTTAGATCTTAAAACCTCAATTTTCTTTAGTTAATTTTTACAGGGAAAAAAATAAAGGTTATTGATACTCATGAAAAAGTTATCATTTTTCATTCTACTAAGATACTGACTTGAATCGAATTTTAAAAAAATGTTTTCTTTAATTAAAGGTCACAGATTAACATTATGCATGTTCCGCGTGCAATATTTGTTCTCGCAACAAACTCTTCCATATAAATAAGGGCTGATATCTTTTGACATATTTCGTGAAGACGCTTCCGAATTACCGGTCATTAACCGTCTGTAAGCAATTCGTCGTACTTCTGTACATTTTGCTGTAATCTCATTTATCAAATTGCTGCGCTGCATGCTTAAAATTGCTGAAAACATTGGAAGAGAGATTGACTTGTCAATCTCTCAGGGTGGAACTGCAATATGGAATGATCGAAGATGCAATATAGAAGCAATGATGGAAGATCGACGAGCCTTGGTTTTTCGGATGGTTATTTTCTAACGCGATCAAAAATATCAAAACATTTGTACTTTCCTTGCGGCGACGGAGTACGCGATGATCGAGTCTTCGTGGCTCCACTGACAAGGAAAATCTGGAGTTATCGATTACCCAGTCTAAAATCCAGAATGACGTTCTCTCTGCTTTTCCATTAAAAGTGTTTTCTGAGATGTCTGTTTATTAATATTGCCAAGTATTTGGTAATCCGAATTTCTAAATTTGCTTAAAAACTCGTCTGCTTCGTGCATTAATGTATAATATTGATATTTATATAAGAATATACCTGCCGAGAATGCGTATGAGCTTTTTTTTTTTAGTAACTTTTTTTAAAGTCGATACTTCTAATTATTAAAATTTCCATTCTCAAAAAAAATAAGTTATTTTTTTTATAAATTAGTGTCCATTTTTTTTTATCGTTTTACAGTCATCTCGAATATTAAGATGTGGTGAAAATTTGCGGCGCCATACTCTTGTACGATTTACTTGATATTATTAAAGGAAGTTTTGAAAATTCGATATTTGCTAAGTTTCGCAAGCGATAACGGATAGTATAAATAGCAACACCGTTTTCTCTAAAAACTTCAATGTACGTTATCATCAATAAGCCATCAACTTACCACGGTATTATTATTGAATAAATTTAAATTTACCGTTGTCTTCATCATAAAATTGTATGAGTAAAACTGGCGAAAACGAGTTGGCTCATAAAGAGAACGGACTGAATTTTAAGAGTAACAGGAGCGCAAGGAGCTCGCGTGATGGATAGCTTGACTTGCTCACTCCAAAGAAGCATTATTTGAAGTTATAATAGCAAATGAGTTTACATTTTTACTAAGAAAAGTAGAAACAGGATTATGAACAACAAAGCCGAATATTCTGATTCATTATGGACACGAATAATTAGTGTCCAGAATAAATGAGTAGAACATGTCGGAATTAATAGCAATAAGTGGATCAGAAGGATCTTTATGTTTTCTCATTATTTTTCCTCAATTGTTCTTCGTCTCTCTCTTTGAATGGCTAAGGCTTCGGTTTTTGATAACATCGTTCCATGCAGAGAGAGAGAGAGATTCTAAATGTGGAGTTTAGGAAAAAGGAAAATTCGAAATGACTGTGAGCGAAAACTTATTTGACGATAACTCAGAAGTTAGTCATGGTAGGAAAACTTGATCAAGGCGGGTTTTTCATTGTATCTCAGAGTAGGACAAAAAGTGGGAAAAAAGCTTTTGGGTTTGAGTGAAGTTCGACAAATGATTCTAAATGTTAATGGAGTTTTCTGTTTTTTTCTTGCAGGTGGTAAGTTTCTAATTTCGGAATTCACGAGAATCTTAGGTCCCCGCCCCAAGGCATTCCAGGTATTTCGGGTATGTCTGCATGGAAGTTTACCTTTTTTTTCGTCAGAGAATCCTCTTTCCCTTTGCTGTCTTGGTGGTTGAGAGCGTTTTGCGTAGAAACAGCTATTCTTTTGCCGCAAACATGTCCATAGGTATTTATTCTTCTGTTGTTTGTCTTTTTAGCTAATTGTTCGATAATTTACGAACAACAGCAGGTTTATATGTTCGGAATGAGAATTTAGAAAATTCGCTTGTTATGGAAATCTTTTTCAGTAACTTCATATTTTCTTTTAGCCAGAGTAATACCGTTACGTATTTTTATTCAGTTATTCGAATAGTAATTTGCTTGTATCAAAAAGTTACATGGAAATTATCAGTTTACTTAAAACGATCAAATTTATTTTCCATATTTAAACTGTATGATCTGTTAAATAATATTTAAAGCAATTTTAAATGGAATTGTTACGGTTGCAGCCTGAGCTTTAATCTTAAAACAGATAATTTTTTTAATAATTAAAATTAAATAACATAATTGTATGAAGTTGCAAGCTTATAAAGGAAAAATAAAAAAAAACTTTTGTTATTTTTGATAATAAATCAACGGTCAAAAATTCGATCAATAAATTAACGGAATATTACAGTATAATGTCAAAATTATTTATAATCCAGTTAATACCATAAATACGTAATATTTACATATCACGGAATTAAACAAAATTCGAATTCGGAGGCAGAAGAAAAACAAGACTCTTTACTAAAAAAATGACAGATATCGTCCCTGTTTTAAATTATATTCGAAAATAACTGCCTAAAACTGATGTATTCATAGCAATCAGTAGAAATTTTTTTACATAATCCATCTGCAGTATATTTAATTTTTTCAACAATCTTTTTCCAGACCATTATATTTATTTTCTTTCTATAGCTAGAACACGGATTGATGAAGTGCACTGAAAGAATTCCAGATAAATTGGTTTCGAAGTCAGTAAAAAGTGTGAGTTACTTTGTATTGTGGTTTAGCAAAGATTTAAAACTATAACACATATATATACACATACACACATTAACTAAGCAAAACTAAAGTTGTCTCCGTATAGCAGAGCCAGATTCAGCGAATTGTAGTTTTTAATGTCGCTTGAGAGCATTTTCAAGGTGTTTTACTCCCCGAAGCCCGAAAGATCGTCAAAGACGGTCTGAACCAAAAGAATGGAAAGAAAGCAGAAGATTCCACATTGTGTCTGTCTTTCTTTGTTGTCCCAAAGACTTCCTTTTTATTATCTGCAATATAACTGGGTGGCTCTTTTGCAGAATATCAGTAAATCAGTCTTTTCGAATTGTCGAGAACCCACGAGATCCATTTTCTTTTTTTTAAAATTAATTGGCTCTTTTTTTATGATTTTTTTGTTACAAAAAGAAATTGAGATGAGAGATTATTCAAAGAAGCTTTAAGAAATAAAAAATTGTTTTAAATGAAATTTTGCTTTTAAACTTATAGAAACTGAAACCCAGGTGTCGTAAATTGGCGGTTCGCGATCTTGATGATTCCTTTTTTGAAACTTATAATTTTTAAATATCTTGCGAGATTAAAACAGAAAAAATTCAATAATCTATTAAATGTTTTATGTCAACTTTAGAACAAGAAAAAATTACTTTTAAAACTTTCGGAAAAAACCTTTTTTGTGGTATTATAAACTTGGTTGATTTGGGATAAAACAATAAAAAGTGATTAAAGAATTTAATTATATAAACATTGTTGGAATCACTATAACTGCAACCTTATATATTAATGTATGACGAAAATATATATGCTGGTAGAATTAAATTTAAACAGTTACTAGAACAATTTTTCTTTTTTGTAAAAATGTGATGTCTCTGTTAAATATACTCTTGCCGCATGTATAAAGAAAGCTTTGTTAGAACCTTTTTGGTGTAAATATTTTTATTGTTAGAAAAATATTTAATAAAACTAGCGTTTGCCAAACATATACCGGCTGGTCTTTGCTTCATTTGAATTTTAACTACCAAGAGCTGATATTTGTGTTTTGGCAATAACATATTCGCGGAATTACGTCCAATCAACTGAAACGGATTTGTAAATTTTTTTTACTGCACTACATATTGTTCACAATCCATATTCTAATGTTTTCATAATATTTCGTAATTCAATATTTACATTGCGACAATCCAACAGTTAATACAGTAATTTTTTCTTAATTCTTTATCCATAATCATGTGTAGTTTTCTCGGTTAATTAAGATCCGTCACGATTTGTTCAATATGTTTAGCCCTTATTTCACATTTTGAATTATATATTTATATTTCACATTTTGAAAGCTGCTGATATGATATTTAAATCGTAGAAGTTCAGAATCGATGAACAAAATGGTTAACTATCAAGAAAAAGACAGGAAAAAAAAAGTCTGAATTGTGATTTAAGAATATAAATAATTTCATTTCATATAAAGCTATGTGAAATTTTATTCTAGTTAGAAATTTGCTTTCTAAAATACCAAAAGTTGATCGACCGAATCATGGGATTCCATTGCGAACATGAATATTTTTCTGTGTTTCTATTTGATGGCGACTCCCAAGACAAAAAGCATGGTTTACGTTGGCGAATTGCTCTGCCTGAGGATAAGGAGGTGAAATGGTGATTATCAGGTATCACAGATCCATTCGAGAGAATGAAAAATTTTAATATCATTCACTTGAGCGCAATTGGCGTCAGCGAGAGAGGTTATCACACCGACTTGGTCTTCACGAATTTAGTCGTGGGAGTGCGCGCTAATGCACTAGTCCAACTGAGTGCAGATTATCGTGAAAAATGACTGGCTCGTTCCTCCGTCTTCTTGGGCCATTGTCTAAGCATATCCGTCGAAAAATTTGTCAGTCCCCAGTTAAATAGGTGTCTTAATTCGATATCAGAGGATGGAAGACCATCGCTCGCATACCTGGTACTTACAGGCCTGTGGAAAGAGAATCTGAAAAGTTCGATAGTGCACTCCACATTACGAGTGCCAACAGAAATTTCTTCTCAGAAAAAAAAATCAAACTTGCTAGGGGTATGAAAGAAAGAGAGTATCGAGCAGAGAATATTAACAGACCGGTTTTCATTCGCTGACAAACTTGTATTAATATTTAGGTAGATGTTAAAAGATTTTACTTCAACATAAAAGAGAAAAATGGCAAAAAGTTCAAAGAAAATGAATAAAAAAAGTGTTTCAAATAGTTACAAAACACTAATGTTCCGAAATCCAAAGCATTTTAATAACGATATTAAAGATTGCGATTGAGAGTTTATAAGGAGCAATTTTTGATATAACGCAAAAAATTTTTTTTTATTGTTACCGTTCTTTTCTCATTCTTAGAATAATTTTAAAATTTTAATCATTTGCAACTATCATTGGGAGAATATTTCCAGTTTTTCATTTTATTAAAGTATTAATACTCACAGACTTAAATCAATCAATAATTTAAACTTGGGAACATGTACAAAATTTCCTCTATTCAATTTTGATTTTTTTGCTTGAACAACAAATATTGCCATGTAAAAATCATATGCATCTTCAAAATGACAAAACTGAAAGTTTAATGTATTGTTGCCTTTAGTGAATTTGCTACCGAAATGAGTAAAAAAAGTGAGCCAACATGAAGTCCCAGCAAGGAAAGGTGTGAAGAGGGTTCAGAAGAACCGGATAAGAAGAACTGCTTGAATTCTAATTCGAGAGCTTTTCTTAAATGACGAATTTCAGGTAAACCGGAGGAGTTGGGGAGTGTAGTGTGAAGAAAGCTTCACTTCTTCGGTGGAGAAAAAGCCGAGAGGAAGAATAAATCGTGAGAATCTTTCCCAGATTCGTTTTAATAGGTGACATTTACTTCTAAAATTAGTTGACTCTGTATTACCTCCACGAATGTATTGATTCTTCGTGAGTGTAGATTTTTCCACTGGTGTGAAAGACGAAATGAAACAAATATTTCTGATTCGAGAAGTAGGGGAAATATTAGTTACCGCGTTTTTTAAAAGCCAAAATTGAAGAAGAAACATCAAACAGTGAAACATAAAACCAAAATCAAAAGTTAAGAAAAGGTTATTATGTGTGATAAAAAACTCCTTCTCTCCCACATATGGGAGATTGCGCTTTTACCCTTTTCTTTAGGTCAGAATATCGTTAACTAATAAAACATTTTTTAAAATCATTTAAAAATCTGAAGTAAATAACGTCGTATTTAAAATTTCACAAAAAATGATGCCCATTAATTGATAAAAAAAATTGTTTGTCATCATAGATTTGAAATTGGCTATAAACCCATGAGAAACAAGGAACTAAAGAGCACAAATGTTAAATATGAAACAAATTCATACTCCAAATCTTAGCTTAAGAAGACAGAAGATTTGAAATTTATTCATACAATAGATTAGTTATGGAAGCACTGTAATGCGAGCAACGCCGAAAAAGAATTAAAATTAAGAATTAATAACTAATCTTTATATCTGCCATTTCTCTTCAAATCTTTAGAGGGACTCCGGATAAGTTGTATCTATTTCGTGTTTCTTTTTCCTGAAAAGGAAAATACAAAATTTGCGTTGTACAATTCGATTCGTATTAATAAATTTAAAAAAATTCATTAAAATTCTCTATCGTTCAAGTTACAGAATTTTCCTGCGAATATATTGCCGGAATATTATTAAGAATTAATTTTATTCATGAATGAAGAAACAACTGAATTTTTTTACGATAGAGAAAAGTAAATTTGTCAGATTTTAAGTTGAAATAATACTAAAAAAGACTCTTTAGTAATTGGTTTACCCTTCAATTCTTGCTTCTGCAGTAAAAGAAATTTGTACCGGTTAAAATGGTAGTCGAAAAGTAAAATCTTAATAGATCTTATCTAACTACAACTTTTTATTCCAGGACAAAACTATATAAAAAATTGTTATGTGAAGTGACTTTATTCACGGAAATATTCCATTAAGCATATGTCTTTACAAAATTAGAACTTAAATTTGCATTTACGAGACTCGCATAAAAAAGTGATCTGTTTCATTTCAAATGAGTAACGGAATCAGAGTTCCTGAAAAAGATATTCATGATCAAAAATACTTTTGAATCCTAGTTGTTATTAATGAAAATTAAACAATCTCGCGATCATAATAAACAAAGTTAGTTAAACATTTAAATACATGGAATTAAAATTTTTATTATTACCATGCCGATCTTAAATAAATAAGCCCTGAAAATAAATTACGGATAGTGCGTCCATGTGCAAAAATGACTTTTTTGCAAACAGTAGGCTAAAATAGTTTATTAAAATCACTGAAAACGCCGTTCTCAAATCGAATTTTCACGTATAAAAGTTTATTGATCTGAAATATTAAAAATGATTTATTTCAGAGGAAGGCAATATTTTGGAGTGCCCAATCTTCGTAGCAGAGAAAAAAAACTTGTCGATTCTTAATTGATTCATTGTTTTTAGTAAAAATTTTCAAAGTTTTCATTGATATACAAGAAAAATTGATACACAAATACACAAAATAAAATTAGCAAATTAGATAACGCTGCTTTTTCATTTATTTCCCGTTTGATTCTTCTTTGTACCTTCGTTATTCTTACATTTTCTAATCTCACTTTCTTTTCTGCCGTCTCATAATGCTCAAAAATTGTACCATCAGTCCTCCAATGACGACTCCGGCAATTGCAAAGTTGGTAAGACGCCTATCCACGCTTGTCTATCTTTCGTGATTTCTAAATTCAGAAGATACGTGACACGAATTAAATTTTGTTTCTTTAAATCACTAAATCATACTACTGAATTAAATCACTCAGTCCATACTTTAAACTTTTGATTTCGAATTTCCCGACTGATTCAATTTTTAGATGCCCGTATATTTTTCATAGAATTTTAATCTTTTAAATGTAATTCAATAAAATTTTAATGCTTAAAGGAATAATTAATGCTTGATTTTGTATGCATCAAACACAAACCCCATGTTACTCTAGAAATTTGAAATTTCATTAATTTCATCCTCTTATTCTTTAATAATTAAATTCTTTTTATTAATATTTTTCCATTAAGAACTCATCCGAACATTTGCAGGATTATAATTATAACTTTTCTCACTTACGCATCCATAAAATATTCTATATTGCTCCTTTTTATTACTGTACTTAGTAATTATAAATAAACATTTTTTAAAATTTCTTTTCGATTCTCTAAATTATAGAAGGGTAGCTTCAGCATATTGACATAGATTCTGCATATTGTGATCAGATTTTTAATTATCGAAAATAATGAAATTAAAGGAGACAGTAGCTCAGTTTCATGCACATTCGTTAAAAATTGCCCTCCCATATCAGTGAAATACTATTCATTTTGTGAGATTAATCAAACATGAATCCAGAAATATACATTACTAAAATTATTATTCTTTAAAATAATAAATATTAGTGTCTAATTTAATGCTATCTAAACCGAAACTGCACAAAAATTGCGAATCATATAATCCTGATTTCTGCCATTTTAAATTAAGATTTTATATATTTTTCTCTCAATTTTTGTTTTGCTCAAATTTTTATAATTAAAAAATATTTTTGTATATTTCTTTATTTAAAAAAAAATTTAGTTGAATAAAATTAAACCAATTGAGATGATTCTTTTATTCGGGTGCTGCTATTATTTGCTGGCTTAGAAATTCGTCTATAATTTTCATTTTTGAAAGTAAATCCCAACAGCGACACTTTGAGAAATTTAAATGTGCAAACCCATTCCAAGTTGAAAAGTGACATTTTCGATTGTGAAAATTAAAAATAATAGCAATAAATGCACTAGCGGATGTGCAACCTTTGAATGTGAAGACGTAAGGTCCAAAAGAATGAAATGAACCCAATACCATCCCATCGGAACTATTTGAACAGAGCAGTCTCAAATTAAATTGCAGTTTATCACTTTTTAAATAATAAATTATTGTTTCATGAATTGTGAAAGGGAAAAATCGAGTGACTTATAGAAGTTCTGCTCGTATAAATACCGCTCTTTGAAATCTTTCGATTTTGTAAACGGTAAAAAATTGTTAAGGGGATCAGCTATTGAATCAAAAATTTCGAGAATCAGAGCATGATGCTGACTTCAATTAAAGAGAGCGTTTGAATGAACAATCGAAATGAAAAGTTCAACATTATGAACCAATTTTGATTTCCATGCCTATGGGTCTTCGATATTTTCGTTTGCACCGTTTATTTTGAAAATTAGCTAAGTTTTTCTTGATAAACATAATAAATGTTAAAATTATTTATTTTTTTATATATTTGTCTGATTTTATACTTTCGTTGCTCTTCATGATTGTTTCAGAACACTTTGATTCAATAGCTCATATTTTTTTGTGGAAAATGGAAGAGGTTTTCCTCTGTCTCTTTGCTCTGCCAAACTTTGACATGACATTGGCAATTTCGAAGCTGGTCCATTTCAGTAGCATGAAAAATAATAAATGCTGCGAATGCCGCTCCGGGAATACTAAACCCCGTACATCACCAAATGGGGTACTGCCCTAAATGGGCTCCCTCGGGGCCTCTCTGAAGCTGTATTCCACGTTTGACACTACTTCCACCGACAACAAATCTCGAAAATTATGCCTTAGCCTCAACCAAAAGAAGAGACTTCCAGTCTGATTTTACTCTTGAAACTTCATAATCGAGACGAGATTTGTTGCAATCAGCGACGCTCGTGTGAATCGATGCAATCTTTTTAACCTGTAGTATAGCGTGTGCTTTTATGATTTAAACGTCTTTCCACTGTTTTATTACTACTTGCTGTGTTATTACTTTACCATGCTCTTGAATTTTAATTAATTGTAATTTAGATTCACGCTTATTTTCAATTGCTTACTCAAAAATTCAATGATTGGGTAGACCTATCTTCAACAAACCTATAGTGCAAGGGACACTTCCTTTCCTATGCACTTTCTGAATAAATTTCTTGAATCAGGAGTTACCTAATCGAAAGTACATGAAAAAAATTACGGAAAATCTAAATGAGTAGTAATATCCAATGTTATTTTTATGATTACAGAAAACATTAATTATTAAATTAAACTAATTAAAGAACTTAATTTACTAAAATGAAGTCAACACTCTTCGTCGATGTTGCATTTACTTAATTTTTCGTTTTTAACATTGGCATATACGAGAATCAATGTGATGCTGTCTTGGTCACCGCAAAACAAAAAATAAGGTATCTATGTGTACCAAACTGTAAAAGTCTGCATTCCAGAAATATTTTTGTTAAGAATATTTTTATATTATTCTTTTTTTCAACAAACTATGTGGGATTTTACTCAAATTGTATTTTAGACAACTGAATTTTAATAAGGTTTATATTTTAATTATTAAGAATACTATGAAATTGTGTGTACGCCTGTAAGAAAGATAGGTGTAAGATCAGTTGCATTCATATATATGTCAATATATCATATATTCATATATATATCAATATATCATTCAATATATGTAATACTAAATCAGTTAATTAAAGATGAATACAGACATTTTAAGGCTTAATTTATATTTTAGGAGTGACAAAAACGAAAAAATTTCGAATACATCAGATTAAGAAAACGCGAAATAACACTATTTCGAAATAAATGAAATTTGCTTCTTACATTACGACGAAGATCTCTTACAAGCAAGGTTCATCTGCTGTCACCTGAATCTCCAAATCATTGAAATTTTATTTGGAAGAGAAAAAGGAGGGAATCAAAAGGGAAAACTGAGAAACTGCTCTTGTCTCGATCCAAATCGCAATGTATGATGATTTTATTTTTTTAATTGCATTTTTCATACTAAAATCATCAAAAAGAGAATCATCAGAAGAAATCATCAAAAGCGAAAAGGATCTCACATTAAAAGACAATTGTTAAGCCCTGGATGCGAATGAGTTAAAACAGTTTTCCACCTTAAAGCGGTAACCCGTTCCAGCGTTTCTTACTTGACTCCATTTTTCCAGTTTTAAGAATTTTCATTTCAACATGAGCTTTTTCATTATTTCGAATTTTATGCGACAATTCATCACATGAAAGATATTTCAATTCCGCTTTTATTTTTTCCTTCTCGTTTTATTGCTCATTATTAATTCAGAAATCTGTTGCAGTTACGATGAAACACATATTAAGTTTCTTCGAAAGTTCTTATGAAAAGTCCTAGAAAAGTCGTTCAAGTACTTGCTTTTAGAATCTGGATATGGCACAATTATGAAGCAAAAAATGTTTTAAAATAATGAAATTTAAAGTTTTTACGTTATAAAAGCGTAGAATTTCCATAAAGAACTACGTAAAGATTAGTTTATGAAGAAAAGCAAAGACGAGTTTGTTAAGTTTTGCCATCGATGTCATAGAACATTGTTTTTTTTCAATGAAACTCGATAATTAGTGAATGAATTTAATTTGTTGTGAAGCCGTCTGCCATTTGAAAAAGAAATTTATTGCTTCTTATTCGACCATAGAACTTTTACATTGCTAAAATTATTCCTAAAATTCAGGAATAATGTATGGTGACATTTCAAATATCTGCAGTCGAATAAAAGAACTTTTTTCTTTCCATTTCTTGCGAAAACGAACAGGCACATAAGTTGTTAAAATTTTTCGGGCTCTGAATGGAAAAATTCTGTAGAAGACACAAAATGCAATTTCATTCCAAAAGTTTACTCGAACGCCGGCTCCTTAACTTTGTGTGGTTTACTGTAGCTAGAAAGGACGGGAAAATCCAAAAGCGCCTCATTTTGCTAGATTTTCATTTATTTCCGGCCATAGTGGAAGTAAAACGAAATAAAGGAAAATTTACAGAGTTGGCAGAGATTTTTCAACAAGTTTTCATTCAGTTATGTCCCTTGATTTTGAAGTTGTCCGATTAATTCCAGATCTGCTAGAAAAGTTTCGGGGAAAAGAAGGAAATGGAGGTCATTAAAAATAATTTTACATTTCAACAAAGTTATTTAATATAATAATATGTAATTCAAAACTTTTATTATTTTTCTCATTATATTGTATTATATATTTTTTTATTTTAAAATGAATATTTTTTCAGAAATAGTATTTCTGTTTTAAGTTATGTTACCTAATATAAACTATTTTACAACAGTTTTTCAGAAATCATATAATATTGCAACGAAGACTTTGGATGCCTTGATCATTTGTGCTTGTTTATTTAAATTTTGGCGCCGACAATAAGGCGCAAGTCCATGATACTTTAATGAATAAATAGCTTCAAACTCATGACTATTACACTTTGGATTTCTGAAATGAAATAAGCATTACTTGTTTTATATAAGTAATACTTCTTTATCCGTGTAAATTAAAACCTCTTCGAGAATTCTTTAAAACCTTTCTCGAGAACTAGAGCGAATAGTGTAAATTTCCGGTGGATTTGAAATCGCCAGTTGCGCTAACCTAACATTTCATTTAAAAATTTTGAAAATTTAATTTTTTCTCTATATTATCAAAGATTTAACTTTTGTTTTGAAGAATTCTTTTGCCGAGCATTTATTTTTGCTGTTTATATTAGCTTTGATTTACAAAGAAAAAAATTTTTGGGAAAATTTTTTTTTGCAGCTCCTGGAATGGATGGGACTCCTTCGATCCAGAGTCCTGTACATCATCAACTAGAGAGATTTTCCGGTCTATACACCGGTCCTTATTTTGACGCTTCCACACCGAATAATATAACTACCCAATTGGGAACTCACGCCTATCTTCCATGTAAAGTTAAGCAATTAGGTAATAAATCGGTAAGTATCTTTTTAACCATAATTCAATCATCTTTAAATTCCAGACTCTTGTAGTCTTTTATTTTGATTTATAAGGGATATGATTTATGCCGATTTGTCCGAAGCGAGAAACTGCCGGTATTGTGAATCTTAAGTAATTATTTGTCGAAATTGTCTACAGAAATTAAAAAAAATAAAAAATTAGGCTCTAATTTTTTGATAGGGAGAATAATTTAATATTTGGCAACACGAAATTCATATAAGTGTAATCTCTTAAATATTTTAAGAAAAAGTGCCGAAATGAAGATTACCCTTTGTCTGATATACGAATAAAATTATTATTTAAACCAATTGTGCACGATAAGAATCAGTCATCGAAATTATGACGGCTAAACGGTGAGCTTCGGTATGAAGGAAAATGTGGAAGTTCACATAATCTATACTTAGGCCCTAAAAGTATTGGCTGAATCCGACATTCTATCTAAATGTAATTCAGATGAATCATGTGGTAAATTTAAGCTTTTGACAGGTTGAAAATTTCCAGACAATTCTTAATAAACGGAGAAAGAGATAATTTTCGGCTTGACTGTTTCGATTTAAGCACGGGAATTAGATTAATCTAGGGCTACAGTTGCAAAGCTTTAGTTACTCAGTTCTTTGATTAATCGAAGAGAACACGGTGGAGCAGTGCAAGTTAGCAATTCCAGACTGATGGAAGCTTTATTTTTGATACGATGAAAATAAAGAAGAACGAGAAAAGAGTTTCTAATAAATGAATTATGCTGCTAACTCAGAAGATGATTTCATCGATTTAGTTAACCTAAAACAATTTCATATAGGAGAGACCATATGTCGATTCTGTTAGCCGTAATTATCGACATGATTTTAGCTGGTTTTTCAAAATAGCAATAGTGATAAAATTTTAATGACATGTAATACTTGCTGTGGTTCTTGCCTAGGACGTCGAATTTTTCACATTTCTTGTATGGAGGATTAACTGATTTAAAATCAGACAAAACGGGAATGGGCTCGCAAGAAAATATGTCATCAATGTTTACGATTATTGTTGATTCAAAAAATATCTAAAATCTTTCGTGTGCAGAAACATAATAATATTCCTGTAAAATAACAACATGCATGTATAAATTTTTCTGAGTTATTTATCGTCATTGTAGAAAAAAATTTCGCAAAAATAATTAAATTTATCTTCACAAGTGACAAATCAAAAGATCGTCTGTCAGTATAACAGAACCCTCACTCTCCTAGTTTCAAATAATCTCTGAATCCACTCCCATGTAATCTAAACGCTAGCAAAATTTCTACATGAAAGCAAACCCTGAACAGGGCGAGTGAATCATTAAACTGAGAAGGAAGGAGCTTGTTCATCGGATCAAGGCACTTGGTTCTGAATGGATATCAATATCTTTGGTTAAATATAAACCTATTGCTTTCTTGCTTTTCTGAATCCAAAATCACAGCAGATTATGGATCTCAAAATAGGTCGGGAATAAATATAAAAGTTATGAGGACTTTTTATTTTTTTCATTTTTTAAAGTTGTGGTCTGATGACGATGTATAAAATAATATAGAAAATTAAAAATTCACACATAAAAGCAATTGTCAGATTTTTTTTTTTTTTTTAAAGTGAAAAAGTCATATCTTTGAAATAAAAATTCTATTCTGTTTCTTATTACACTTTTTTTATAGACATGTTAAAAAATATACTACTATTTTTACTTTTTGGTTTATACTATATAAGTATTCTTTTAAGATTTTTCATTTTACAGATTTTTTCCAGAAGTGTCCTCTTCTAAAATTTAACTTATTTAAATACTGGTGTTAGATAAACAGATCTTCAACCTCTTTCCTTTTTTTTTTTGAGCTAAGTTTTTTGAGCACCACCTTTACAGAAATTTTATACTCAATTTAACTTCGTTCAAATATTCTAATTGCCTTGATCCCATAATGCATTCATTCTTTTTTTTTATCTCTTTGAAAACTTTCAATTTAATTAAATAAGAGGTACAATTAAATCTATTCAATTGCAATTTCAACATGTGGGCTTATGTCAACTTTTGGAGAAAATCTTGAATCTAATAAAATGTGCGGTGGCTCAGCAAATTCAGAGTTTCTGCATCCTTTAAAAAACTGTTCGAGTTCATATATGTTCTGCACCATTTGTTCTGTCCATCCTTTTTTCTCATTCACCTGTGTAGGTCTCACCTACAGCAGAGTTATGCTATTTTATACACACCCGAAATTAATATACTTATCGATTTTAATATTGTTGCTGCCTATATTTATGTCTATTTGTATCTTTAATGAGAAACATTACTAATGAGTTAAAATAATTACATCTTGAAGTTTAATTGACACGGAAATTTTTTGTACAGGTGTCGTGGATTAGAAGAAGAGATGCTCATATATTAACCGTAGATAGGTATACGTTTATCGCCGACGATAGGTTTCAGGCATTTCTCGTGGAAGCCACTGATACGTGGACACTGCAGGTGAAATATGTTCAAGCGAGAGATGCAGGTCGATACGAATGTCAAGTGTCTACGGAGCCGAAAATGAGTCACTTCATAACGCTGAATGTGGTCGGTAAGACATTGCCCTTGTTCTAGAATAAGATTTTCGAAATAATGAACTTGGTTTCTGGATGCAAATCTGCGCTATTAAAATTTACTTTTGTTGCACTGAAGTTCTTAGTTTCACTCGATGGATCTTCTCAAAATTGCAAAAATCTGGTAAATAATTTCCCAGATTCAGAATTTTCTTTCATCCTCTTTATATCATTATTCCGAATTAAAGAGCGGCAACCCGGAGCTTATGGCAACGATTATAAATATTATCGGGAACAAACATCTTAAATTAAGATACAAATTAACAAACTAGCAAAAGACATTTTTACGTCGGGTTTTTAACCTCGAATGTTCATCAAACAGTCGACTCCAGGATTTTTCTACGTAATCTGACTAATAATGGGTCTTTTCTATATTATAAGTTCATTCATATTCAGTGAACATTAGTTATTTTTCGCCTCATTTTTTTGATTTTAAGTGCTTTGTAATCTGAATATATATTCAGCATATTTTAGATTTGTGGGTGACTTCTGAAAAAAGGTAAAAATTCAATAAATAAACAGAATTCAATTTCATATTGCCTTGAAAAACTGGAAATCTGGCGACGAAATTTATCATTTAACTGAATTTTACGTAATGTTTCTGTTTTAGAAGTTAAGCTTTTGAAAAAAATTTCCATTTAATTTTTACCGGAGATGAGCTCTGCAATTCAAGACTAATACATCTCCATAAAATTCTGATCATAATAATTTGGCTAATGAATCAGTATAGTAGCCAGATTCGCGCTTCCTCTCATCCTGACTCTCTACAACATTTTTCCGTTTTCTCCTTTTCTTGTTTTCAACAAGGCCATCTAAACCTTAAAAAGGTGAAAATTAAAAAAAAAAAAAAGATGTATGTTTAAAACTAGAAAACGTCTAGTGGCAAGATGAATTTTGTGGAATCCGGGAACGCTGAGCTCGGAAGAACAAATTCCATCGTAAAGTGTTCTTGCATATATGCATGCAGATGATTACGAATCCCGGATGGAACGTGAAACACTGCGATTGAACAGCGACTTCACATGAATATTCATGACAGAAGGAGGGGCAGGGAAGGGAATTCTAAGATAAAAAGAGGTTAGCGCGCAACAAAAGAGATTGGCTGAAAGTTAGGTTGGAGAATTGCTGATCTGGTCGAGAAGCTCTGGACGAAAACGTACAGAAATCCAGTACAATGGCAGGGAAGATTTTTGTTCTTCAAGAAAGAATTCATTGGAAATGCTCGTAAAATATTCATTTAATAGTGGATTTATTGGCTCTAGTTTCTCTAAACAAATTTTACGGCAGGCATCATGGACCTGAAAAAAAATCATAATTCGACAACACAATTCATCCAACTTTTTGAGTTTAACCAACAAAATTTTTAACAACATTTTAATGAGTTTAACCAACCGCGGTCTCCCAAAATCGAACTTAAATTGCGTTTAAATTTTTTGATAAAACACTAAATTGAAATGACCTTAATTGTATTAGTACATTTGACTATTCCCTGTCTCTGTTCGAATCCGGATAGAAAATTATCCACAATGAAGAGAATTTAAAACAGAAAATATTATATTATCAGCAAAAGTTTCACATTTGATATTTGTGTAAATACAGAATATATAATGACCTAAGTCATTCTGCGCTATTTAGTAATTCTGTTCGTTATTTCTAGATTAATAACTTTATTCGCACACAGCTTAGAGTGAATTTTTGTTTTCGAATACATTATGGATTTAAACCGTTATTATTACTGACAGATACATAAAAGATCATGAGAGCTATAACTACAACGATTATGTTAACTAATTACAAATTCTTGTTGCTCAAAAGTGACTTAATCCCACCTTTTTAATCTTCATGAGTATTTGTCACCTTCTTCCAATTTTATAAAATTTTTCAGTTATAATAATCGTAACAGTTTATTTCTTGTTTAAACTTTAATTTAGTTAGCCAGTACTATGCTGAATACAAAATTTTTAATTAATTGCCATCGCCATAATCTCCTTTTTACAATGACGCATTTCACTGAGCCATTTCTATATTTATTGAGCCATAAAAACTCCTATAACCGTTGGTCAATTTTCCTACACCTTTATAAAATTAATTAAGAATATGTCATTAGAATGTTTACACTGTGTTATAATTCTCCGGTTAAACTTAAAAATGAGCATAATTATTAAAAATTATTCTCGAACTGTAAATATGATACCTAAAGTTCAAATGTGGCAATTATTGGTATATAAATATGTAAGTAAAAATATTGGAAATCGTTGCTTCGTATTAGAGATAAAGGGGTGATCGTGTTTATATTTTGATTCTTATACGGTAATTTATTTCGCATCATCTCGACAAGTTAAAGAGAACTATATGTTGGGGAAAAAGGCAAAGTTAATGATTTAGTAAGCTTAAAGGAAACATTAGAAGAAAAGTCATTTGTCAGATTACGTCTAAGTCGGAATGATTCTGAGTATGATATTAAGCACTTTTTAAATTGAGAAAATCGAATTTATTTTTTTAGAATCAAAAAATTATGTCATCATTGCAGAGATGAGACTTTGGTGAGAATTTATGAATACAAAAGTGTAGCCTTAATCTTTTTTGCGGGAGATAAGTGAATATTACTTATATTTAATACTTATGTAAATGAATAAATTAGTAATCGACCATTTTGATTATTTCACATGATAAAGTATATTAATTGAAAGTGCGACTTTATTTTATAAAAAAAGAAAAAAATATTTACCTTATAAATCAGTTCCATGTGAAGGGATAAGATTAATTGAATTTTGAAAGCTTATGAAATTTTGTCAAGTCCCACAAAATCATAATTTCGGAATGTGAATTAGATATGGAGACCTGAATATTTTTGGGCATCATTTTGATAGAAAGAAGAATATAAGCCAAAGTGTGAAAATCCAGAAGAAAACAAGAAAAAAAAGTTAATTGTTAACGTTAATAATGCAAAAAAAGAAATTTGCAGTAAGATAAATATCTTTAGAAATATCCATACCTGTATGAAACAGAAAATGTAAAAAGATGACTAGAGAAAATTTTTTGAGCCATCAAATTTAGAATTAAATACGAAAATCAATGGTTTTTCTAAAAAATTGTTCTTTTTGCCAAGTATCCAAAAGCCGTCAGGTAAAGCGTTTCGCGAACGCTGATTTTACGTTCATCGAGTGACCTCTTGATTCCATCTGAAATACTATAAATGCAGCTATTTTTCACAATATTAAATGCTCAAGTATGTTTGTTGTAAATTTACAGAAAATATTCTAAAAACGACAACAAAATCTGCATTAACATTCATTTTTTCTGCCACGACTAACAACTTAAGTTAATATCAATGACGTACATTTTATTTTCAGTGCCGAAAATAGAGATCATAGGGGAATCAGATATTTATGTAAAGTCCGGCAGCACGGTATCACTTAAATGCGTCATAACGCAATCTCTGGAGGAACCAGCTTATATATTCTGGTACCACGATAACGAAAGAGTTCTCGATTATGACAGAAGGTTGAAGGATATTAGAGTAGAAAGAATAGGTGTTGATACGACCGTGGGTACCCTGATTCTGTATCAGGCAGCCAAGGAAGATTCCGGAAATTATACTTGCAGTCCTTCTAATTTGGATTCTTCCAGCGTTTTGCTCCACGTTCTTAATGGTGAAGTCGAACTCCAAGTTCTATCTAACAATATAGATTGTAATAGATTAGAGAAAAAATATATTAAAGCTATTTCATTTTTCATATATTCATTTACGTTTTTAATTCCACTACAGGAGAACATCCGGCAGCCATGCAAAGAGGGAAGAATTCAGCCTCACCAATACCGGGAAGATGGTGGAGTCATTTGTCCGCGGGACTGGGTTTCAGCGCCTGCCTGAAGCCAAGGAACGCTGCCGAAGTGGTCCTAATATTGGGCATAATGAGTCAAGCCTACGCGTGGATCACTTCGTAGGTGTAACATTTACGCCGGCAGGACCCGTCCATTCTTTCGCCAGCAACCTCAATAGAATTTTAATTAAATTCCAAGACTCAGAAATAAAATTAATTTTTAAACCAGTTAACAAGTTTTCTAGTGGATTAAAAAAATTTTTGTTACAAAAAATAATATTGAAAAAGTAAAAAGACGAAAAAAAAGAAATACAAAATTGCCAAAATTGAGAGTCCAAGAAGTTTTCGCCTTTTATTAAATTTCTAAAGGCTGTCGAATGGGGCAGGGCCGATGTACTCACTCTTGGAGTCAGGGACCAGAAAGTGAAAAATGAACTTTTGTAGTTTTTCGAAGTTTATCTGCTTCATGCTGCGGCATTTTTCGCTCTCTGATAATCCGAAATGATTGATTTAAATTTCAATATTTTATGGACTTTATTATTGAGAAAGAATATTTTTAATAATTTCTCAGTTTTACAATAATTAAACTCGAAAAATGTAGCAAAATATTAAATGCTGAATTGCAATACTGTTAATCATGCTTGATGTAGCTTCTTATGAGTCATTTTTACATAAAAGATTCACAAAGTAAAATTAAATATTTTTTTATCACATAATTATAAATCGGTCCATCGACAAACTGAATTTTTAAATTTTTTTCCTTGATCAAATATGATGTAAAAAAAACAAAATTTACAATGAATTTTTTCTTCAGTTAGGTTTTAAATTTTTCTAACACTAATTTTTTTTCATCATTTTTTTAAAACTAATTAATGAAAAAAAAATAATATAAAAATTAAGTAAATGGAAAGAGCTTTTCTTTTTACTAAGGTTCAAGCAGCAAATATTTACAAATGACAATGATCATGATTGCTGAATGTCTGTTGTGATTTGAGTTCCTATGAATTCGAAATAATGTCGGTCAAGAGAAACAACCTGATTTTTTTTTTTAAATTAAAATTACAGCTCTTTACTTAGGTTCTTATTTATCTAATAAGTATATTTTTTTTTGCTTAATTAAAATTTCCGTAATAAGAAATGTAGCTTTGTCCAAGGATCCTTTCATGAATTGGCTTTTGGAAAGAGCCAGTCTTGAGCAAATAGTGAGCAAGGATTGATCAAAGCAATGAATAAGATCAATAAAGAAGCAAATTTTGGCATCCTGCGACATAATATATAATTTCTACTTTATTCTCGAAAGACTTAAAGTTTTCAATTGTTACGGCATAAATTTCCAAATTTTCCGATTTTTATATTTCACGTATAACAGTGTTAAAGCAAGCTTTCAGGCATGCTTCTCGTGTCGAAATATGTTCGGAACTTATCTCTCGAAATATCTAGCTCCTTCACGATGAATCGAAATTTTTTATTAGTGGAACTTTTTCTCTAGTGACTGATACTGTCGATAAAAAAGATAAAAAAGAAACAGTTAAAATAAATCGATTCTTTTTGTATTCAATGAAATAAGGCTGAAAATCTCATTATTCTAAGAGAAAGTCATTTTTTAATTATTTGTACAAATATTTTTTAGCAGCGCGATTCAAAGTTTAATCTATAATTATCTAATTTATTTATAAATTTTATATGCGATTTGATTGATTGTATCAAGATTTTATAGCTATAATTTATTTTCAACATTTGACAAGTGTAAATTTTTACACGAGAGGAGCAACTCCAGAGTTCAAAAAAATGTTAAGAAAGCGCCTCAACAAAAATAAATTTCTTTATTTGCGATTATTTAATTAATTCTCATTATTTATTATTATTATTATTATTATTATTATATTCTCATATATTATAATATATACTTATGTACTATAATATTATTATGTATTATTATATTCTATTAATTAAATCTTACGATTTAATTAATATTTTATCGCCTTTACAATCCGATGTAAAAATAAAATGAGGAATAAATTACAAAGTTAATTTCAATAATTTTATTATAAAAGTGATGAAATTCAATATTATAAAAAATATATTGCCTCTCTTTCAAGTGTATTCATAATTCTTGTTCATATTTTCGGTTTCTTGGACTAAATTTTCTGATTATTCCACGTATCTGTCTTTTTTTGTTAACAATCGAATATATTTTTTAGTCTGTTTGTTTTTCAAAAAAATTCAAATCTTAACAGACAGGACATTATAATCACTTAAATTATTAGCAAACTCTGGATTGGATTAAGAAAAGACATTTATTTCAAATAATGAAAAATGAAAAATTTTCATGCAATAAGTACGTTTAAGCATAAGTATGAAGTGCAATTACATCAAACCAAATGCACAAAAAAAGGTTTCTTGTTTCACTGGCTAGCTTAATTTTTGTACTTTAGTTATGAAAGGGAAATGTAATCAATTGACAATTGATCTTTGACATATGGAAAACATGGATAGAGTAATCTGGGAACAAGTCAAACTTTAAATAAATAATTAAAATTAAAAATTTCCATTACAATGTTTTGTGATTATAAATTTAAGTCAGAAATCTCTTGACAACATACTCCAAGATCCGTAATTTTTAAAAGATATAAAAGTCCTGGCATTCTTTGGGGTGAAATTTTAGCGTTATTATGTAGCTATATTGTTTGAGTTTGATTTATATAGCTAAAACAGGAATCAAAAATAAAATAAATAACTTGTTGTTTATTACCATTGTGACTTTCGTCTTAGCGTTTTACTAATTTGGCACGTATTAAAATGCACTGAAAAATAATGTATTCCATAAAGTTTGCATAGAATATTCTGAAGAATTAAAAATCGTAGAATTTTTTATACATCCTTTTTGCCTTTTTCCCGAATTAATGCTATTAATTTCAAACAGTTTTTGTAAAGGATTATATTATACAGAATATAAAATCTTAGTTAAGAAATTTTATTTTGTGAACCACTGGGATTACTTTTTTGAAATCATTCTAAAAATATTCAAAATATTGTTGAGGTTTCTTCCATCCTCGACATATTATTTATTTTGTTAATTAACATATATTTTGTTTCTCATTTGGTTCGAATGATTTACAATAAGTTATACTGAAATAAAGACTTCATTTTTATCTATCGCGCAATTACTGAACACAGTTTTAAAAAATAAATAAAACTGAGTCTTATTAGTGCTTCAGCATTGAACAGGATTTGTCTTCTTCTCTCACATCTGTTTTTTTTCTAATACTATATTGTGAAATTAAATTAAAGATTAAATAACTGCATTACAAAATATTTACTGTCTATTACAGTGATCTTAAGAATTATATTATCGACAAAATTTTCAGACACATATGTGCAACTATGAGTACTATGCAATTATGAAAAAAATAGTGCTTTAATATAAATGATTTATACATAATGAAAATAATATAATAAAAAAATAAAAATATAAATGTTTATAATATTAAAAAATCTTATAAAATATTTCAATTTTTGATAAACACTTGATGAAAAAGGTTTACATTATTTTATAAGAAGAAACGAAAAACATGTAAAATGTATGTAAAAAAGATGAAAAAATTGAAAAAGTCAAAAATTTTCAGAGTACCAAATAATGATGGAGAGTAAAAAAGCAAATTTAAACAAATTTCATATTTAACTGTGAGGTACGATGAAAGAAAATTTTTATAAAAGACGAATATTGTTTAAGTTAATGATTTATTAGTTTCTCATAAACACTTTTACCAAATTTTTCTGTTAAAAGGTCAGAAAAGTGAACTTGCTTCATATTGTTACAATGCTCATTCCGAAGGCGTTTTTACTATTTACAGACAAGACGGAAATTCGAACAATTTATCCAATTGATGAATTGTTTATTTGTAAACTTTTCCATTTATATGGGCTCTTGAAACAAATCGAAATGTTATTAATAGCAAAGGAACGACTCTTCTTATCAACAAATATGAAATAAAAAATTTTCATGATCTAGTTCATATCACATTTGCGTAATCTAAGTATTGTTGATCTTTCAATATTCAGTTAATCAAGAATGTTCCAAGACTAACGATTAGACAGGCGTGAACCCTGCTAAATTTTGAAAGGCTCTTTCCAGAATAGAGTTTAATAAAAAAAATTATTGCACGGTGCAAAATAATTCTGATCATACATGAAACAGAAAGCTGTAGATAAAATAGCATGGTATCGTCATGGTGTGATATAAAATTGTTTTCATATACTAATTTGCCTAGAGTTTTTTTTTCATTTTGTACTCGCAATTGCCGGTATTTTTTTGCCTCTAAACTTTAACCAAAATTTGGATATTTTAAATATCCAATTTGAAATCCAAATTTGAACTGTAACCGAAATTGCTTAAAGTGCCCCATCTCACAAAACTTTTTCATTTCATTTACTTTATTAAAAGAAGAAATTTAAAAAAAGGTGATAAACGAGCCTTCATGTTAAAAAAGAAATTCATTTTGTGAATTTTCAAAATTAAGATGTATTAAGAAAGTTAATTATTATTGTTTTATGGTCGATTACAGTTGTTTATTATTATTAAAGAAAGATTAAACTTATTGTTTATACAATTTTTGTGGCATTTTTGCTGCTTCAACCGATCATTTATTTACTTCCTTATTTGTTCACTATTGGAGTGGTTTTTGCTTGCTCAAAAAATTCCAAAAACCAAATTTCTGTTTATTTCACGACGGCAAAAGGATGATTTACAATCTCGTTAAGCATGTAAAAAAAAGTCACAATAATTACAAGTACATTAAAGTTTATAAATCATATTTACCATTCTGTTTGATTACATTCGATTCAAGATAACTGGGTACAATATTATTGATATTACAGGATACAATATTATTGATGATCTTATTTTACATTTCGGTCAAAATTTCGATCTTCTCATCATTTCTTTCGAAGATTTTGCGACATATGCCTGCAGTATTTTTAAAGAGGATCTTTTTCCGTTCCTTCGAGTTCGAAATTAATGGCACCGCCTACATCATGCCATCTTTATTTCTTCGACTTTTACATCAAGTGTTAAGAAAGTAATGTATTTATTTAGATATCGAGAAAAACTTACGAGAGATAGATATTTATTTTAATGTCGGACGTGACAAATGTCAATAAAAAATCAGTTCCAAAAGTTGTTCTTCGCGCGGAAAAAAGGATTTTTCATTTAAATTGTCGACTATCGGATCAAATATCTAATCGATTGGGGAGCAGACAAATTCATCAATATCAAAAATCTTCACAAGTTAAATAATTCTCGCTCAACTAACGATACTAATGACAAGTCCCTAATTCCTAAGAAACGAAATTAAATTTTCATCAGCGCCGTTCTACAATCAACACGATGGATCCAGTTCAAAATTTTCCTGGTAATTTATTGCTTATTTACTTGTTATAAACATGTCTTCTCATTCTCTAGTATTGGTTGTTCCCAACGTATAGCTGATGCAGCCGTCGCGACGAAAGACAACTTACTTAGCAATATTCAAAGCATTTCAGAGGATGGATACAATCATGTGCAAAAACTCACAAATCACCTTACCAATTTTCTTCCGTTCACGCAAGCGTCGTGCATGATGGGG
>JAOWBB010005079.1:0-144139 GCA_028565995.1 Ricinus marginatus | reverse complement strand
TCTTCTTGAAAAATTTTAAATAACATTGGCTCCAAGAATTTTTTATTAGAATCTTGCTTTGAATGCTCTATTTAATATCCTTTATAAATATACATCTATATTTTCGATATTTTTTTCTGAAGAAATCTGAAAAGGAGGAGGAACTTACGAAATATAAATAAATATACAAGAATAATGAAAATGGAAAATAATATGGAACATAAAAGAAAAATAAATGAAAATATAAATGATAATTGTGATAAAACAACTTATCAGTTATGACAAACGGAAAATGAACATGTCCTTCGTTCAATCTTGGTAGATATACAGCATTAGCTTAAAGCAAATTTATACAATTAGAATCCTGCTCACACACGTTATTAATTCAAGGGGAAATCAGTATATCATAAAAACTCTTTACTGTGACAAGAAATTTGTTTTGCCAATAACACAATTCGAAGGGCATTTTTTAGGCTAATAGTGTGATCGCTCTAACTTGATACCTGCAAAAAATTAACGAGAACTTGGGGATGTGCCAACACTGGTGCGTTGAATTTTTTTAAATTTATTAGTCGATAGGTCAACTCCCAGTCATATTTTTCATCCAGCATTTATATTAAAAAAAAAATTATGTTAATCATAAATTTTTAATCATTCCGAAAGTATTTTTTTATCTAAAGTTTAGAAACTAAAAACTGATTCTATACAGATACTTGTATATATTATTGAATGTACTATTCTTATTTATGCGAAGGTGTTTTTTGTGAATAAAGATAATATTAAACATCTGTTATAAAATAAAAAAATAAGCTAACTTGCGACTTTCCTTAACTTCCTGAACATCATGCTTCAATAAATCATGATTTCATCAGTTTCTTCTTTTTGTAAAAACCATATCTAGAATTTTATTTCTAATTTATGGTTAATAAAATTGTCTTTGGATTATGTTATTTAATAAAAAAAAGCTGATTCAGGACCACAATTTATATTTTTACCTTTTTAAATATATCATTCTGAAGAACATTTTTAATTTTACATAAAGCTAAAAGCTTGTATTTTTTTAATGTAAATAATCGGTGGTTGTTTATACCTGCTCTTTCCTTAAAAATAATTACCTGAAATAATAATTTGTAATTCGAATTCCAGATAATATTTTAGAAAACGAATTATCACTGATTTTTATCCAAAGGAATTTTTCAAATTTTAACATTTTACTGGTGATTAATTAATTAATTATTACACAACAACTTAAACTAGTAAAAACGGTTGGTACAGTACCTCATGCGTAAGAAAGTTGTTCAAATTTTTAACTGAAGCATTTAAGATATGAGAATTTATTTAATATTTTATAGCACTGGTTGCTTTCAAAATGCAGGCTTTAAACATAGATTGAGTCTGATAATCATGCAATCAAATTTTTTAGGCGAAAAACTTAATTAAAAACTTCAGATAATTTAATTTATCTCTTAATAAATGAATTTGTATTGGCTAAACATTAAATCATAAAGTTACAAAATTGTGAAAGATGAAAACTGTTTTATCTCAAAAAAATTTTATTTTTGAAAAATTCATAATTATGAGATTAATAAATAGTAAAAATTCTACTGTCTAAAAATTTTAGAAAATTTATAACTAAACAAATTATCGCCTTGCAGTTTTCCAGTTTTCTATCATGTAAGATCTATAATTATAATTTTTATTTCAAAAACACAAGAGCTTTAACACTAAATCATTAAACTCATTTGGTAAATCAAGTTCTAGATAGGAATTATTGTGGTAAACATTGTTAAACTTTTGATTTACAGAAAATCATTTTATTCTAAATGATTAATGAAATAGGCCAGCCACTTTTGATGGTTTAGAACAGATGCAGATAATGAATCAAAATAAAATCAGTAAAAAAATGTGAAATTTATAAAAAGTTAAAATGTAACACATTTTATTATTGCATTATCTTAGATTTAATTTTAATAAGATATTCAGTGAAATAAATAACAGGAATAAGTTGATGGAAAAATTAAAAGTTTTGAAATAGAGTATTTAATAGTAAACAATAAAACATTAATTACAATAGAGCATTCCATTGGCAATGTTAGATTTTGAAATAAATTATTTCTGATATATGGCTGTTTTACTACAAATATTATTTACAATATTCATACTATTATAATTATATAAAAGATTGAAGGATGTTTGAATATTTATTAAGTTTTGAAGCAACACTTAAATCAGCATATTTATCTCCAATTACTACAATAAGACCTCCCAAAATTTTTGGGTCTACCTTAGCATGAATCAAAACTTTTTTGCCTTTAGAAAGTGCACTTAAAGCAGTTTCAATGGATTTTAATGACTCTCCATCAAGGGGCTGCAAAACAATAAATATACAATATTAATATCATGTTAAATATAAATTACTTTTTTCTTTCTTGTACATAAATTTTAAATCAAAATTTAATATAATTTAAGACAAAATTTCTGTTTATCATAATATGATAATTATAAATTTTTAAGAGTTAAAATTCAATTACCTTAATTACATTTTTTTGCAGGAAGTTAAAAAAGCTATGATCTATAATCTTTTTTAAATGTATTTAACCTAATTAAACCTATGAGATTAAATAAAATAAATAATATTTTCTGCATTTAAAAATAAAATGTTTAAATTTTATTTCACTGAAAATAATTATGCTTTTGAAATAATGAAATATAAGACAAATAATTTTTACCTGTGCAGAAATTACTTCACAAGGAATTTCTCCACGATGTGCTGACATAATAACCTTGAAAGCATTAAGAATTTGTTCAAAGTTTTTTAATCTGTTGTTTTCAGCTATAAGATTCAAAGCATTTGCTGTTGTTTTAGAAATATTAAATTTTGCAGCTGCTAGTTTTAAAGCATTTGATTTGACTGATTTTTTAATGGTTGGATCTCTGATGAATTGTCGAAATTCCCTATCTTCTGTTAGGGCTTTCTGAAATCCTATTAACTCTTTCTCAATTACATCAATTTCTTTTGCCTTGACACCAGCTGAATAAATGGCTGTCGCATATCTTCCACTAAAGCCAAATACCTTTGCAGGGGCCTACAGAATTTATGTAATATTAATCTAAGACATTATTCAAATCAAAAAAGTTATTTTTTGATATTTTCAAAAAAATATATTTGAATGGAAAAAAAATTCGATTAAATCTCTAGAAATAATAAAAGAACTCACCTTAATCAACTGATTATTGACCCGAGAAGTGCATATGGATCTTACCTGAAACATTTAAGAAAACATAAAATCATGCATAAAATAATAATTTCACTTCCTTTTTCACTTTGTAATTGGATTTCTTCTTTTAAAATGTATACTGATGGTTAAGAAACTCAAAATAAACACAATTATAGCTGGCTAAAATAGTTTTGCAAATTTCATATGAATTATAAAGAATATTCCCTTTTATTAAAATTGAGTTCCACATCATTTATTAATTTATGTGTAGGAAAACATGGACATGATTTTTATTTCTAAATAAATAAAAATTTAATTTCATTACGGAGAAATAACTTTAAATCTTACAATTAAACTGAATTTGCAAGCAGCCATGTTAGAAAATTATTAAAATTAAAATAGCGATTTGGTTGAACTTTTATACGACAATTTTCTTTGCAGAAAAAATTTTGTCGCCACTGTGTGTTTCAAATTTTCATCATTTTTGTTTTTAAACTTTTTGATAAAGATAATACTGCCGTTCTGATCAATCTTCTTCAATTTCAAACTGTCATTTGACAGTAATATATATTAGTTTTGTATATATGGTTGCAGATTACGATTTGTTACGTTTTAATCTGTTACAAATTTATATTTTATATTTATTTATAAACATTAACTAACAAAGTACAAAAATTAAAGAAATGTCTTCAATTATTAAAGATGAAAAATATTTTTATTTAAGAAATAGTGTTTGATATAAAAATAAAATAAACTAACAGGTGAAATTACTTAATTTAGAAATTAAAGGAAATTGTTATAAATGCAAATCAAAATAAATATGTATTGTTGAAAAAGTATTTGAAATTTATTTACGGTTTTAACAAATATCAATATTGAGTAGTTTTTGAAAATGAAATTTAATATACATTTTCAATATTTTTATATTAATAATATAAACTGTTCTATAAAAAAGAAATTGTAATGACAAAATTAAATAGGAATGTTCCCACATTCTCTGTTTCGTAGGAAATCACATTCGCAAGAATATTTTTCATGCTGTAGAGAAGGATCGCAAACGCGACACCAATTGGAAATTTGTAATCCGCAAAAAGCGCATTGGACTTCATCTCCCTGTCTTGTGCAGAAGAATCCCAATTTTGCCAAAGTTTGAGGATTAGTCGGTCCTAGGAACTTGAAGGGCCAATTTGCAAAAGTCTTCATTCTTTCTTTTTCGCTCTTCAAATTAATGGAACATAGATCAAAAGAGCTATTCGCCACATCTTCATTCTTCTTTGTAGATTCAGCAACTGGCTGTAAGTAAATATTAAATGAAATTTTGCTAATTTATATTAGCATTTTTCTTATTAATTATAATTTATATTATAAAACCTTAGCGCAAGTCCTAAAATTTTCTTAGCAACATTTTTCATTTATAAGAAATAGATTGGGAAAATTTCAACAATTTTACGTGTCTTACCCGTACAAACTTCATTTTTTTATAACCAAATTTGATTAAGCTTGAATCAGAACATTAAATACGGACCCAGTAGTTGAAACTTACTAGGTTACTTATCGATATAAGAATTTAAAAAGAAAGAAAAAAAATAGAACCTAATCTAATCATTTAAATGATTTTTATAATCTATCGATAGCAGATACACAAAGATTCCGTTGAGTTCAATTCGTACATTGGCCCATCTCCTAATCAAAACGCATTAATTAGGTAATGTGAATGAATTCCAGTTCATTTTTCTACTTACATGCATTGAAAGGATTCACTATCAGGCAAAAAATTTTGTGTTTAGTGAATTTAAAGGATAAACGTCTGTCGCTTCTGATCTAGTCCGAACACGAAAATATTTTATAGGAACTGAAAAAAAGATAATGGGAAACACCGTAACGGGGTAAAGCAAACATATTAATTGGTCGTAAAGGCTTAGGGTTCGGAAAATCCTCCAAGAAAATATAATCTAATTCAAATAATATTTTTTGGAAAAGCCGATTTCTAGGAATAGGAATTTATAAGAATTTTTACTTATCAAACTTTAATCATTAATCGCTAGAGCCATATTAGATTCCCTCAAATTTAGATTACGTTGCTTATATATAATTATACAGTAATTTTCGATATTAATTTTTTAAAAAAAGACAATTCTCCTGCAGCTATGAATTTAATTTTCAAATCCCTCAACAGGACCAATTAATTTGTTGTAGCAAAAGAAATTTCTTATAGAATCAAATAGCTAACAAATTGGCGGAAATATTATTTGTAATTATTATATTAAATTTACAAATTTGTTTCATTTTACACCTATTATAAATTTTTTTATTTTGGTTAAAAGTTTATATTAGCCTTATAAAAAGGTTAAGAATCTTAATTTTTCGTCATTTTTCATTTTAAAAAACACTTTCATATATTAATTTTTAAATAATAATATTGCTAAATGCTTAAATTTGTCTGGAAACCTTAAAATTTTCGATAAGAAATATGATAAACTTAAAGTAATATTATTTTAAGAAATTGTTACTATTAATACGTACAACGATTTAAAGACAATTACAACTTCAATTATTAAAAACACTTTACTTATGGGATAATATGACGTATTTCAAGCTTCACGATAAGATAGCTGCA
The DNA here is from genome assembly GCA_028565995.1 of Ricinus marginatus. Classification (NCBI taxonomy): domain Eukaryota; kingdom Metazoa; phylum Arthropoda; class Insecta; order Psocodea; family Ricinidae; genus Ricinus; species Ricinus marginatus. The sequence continues at coordinate 138,325 of JAOWBB010005079.1, read as the reverse complement.
ATGTAAGGGTTATTTTCCTTCAGTATATCCTCTTTTAAGTTATTTATTTCACGAGAGCCTTTTTCTTTAACCTGAAGAAGGAAATTCAACATTAATTTTTCTCCTTGCTGAATATCCGTGGGGCTCAGCGCCACATCTGTGATCCCCAAACCCTGACGCTGTTCCAGTTCAATGAGTTTGTTTTTTGCCCTCTGAAAGTTTAAAATAGACAAAAGATTTACAAGTTCGAAAGAGAAATTATTATTAAAATTTTGTCTTAAAAATTAATTGAATATACTTCAATGACATGATCTTTGAAATGAGCCATGCGGGCAACTTCCAAACCGAAAGACCGATCGCTAGGTCCCGGAACTACTTGATAGAGAAGGGTCAAGCAATCTGTTCCAGCCGAAGCAGTTACATGGAAATTTGCCACTCCTGGAATTTCTTCTGCTAAGGCCGTTAATTCTTGAAAATGAGTCGCAAAAAGCGTAAATGATTTTTTTTCGGTAGCCAAATTCCTAAAAAATAAGTATTTGTTACGTAACGCATATTAAATTACGATAAAATTCGTTTTGGTAAATTATACAATAAATCCTACTTTGCAATTGCCCATGCAATTCCACAACCTTCATAAGTTGATGTTCCGCGTCCCAACTCATCAATCATAACTAGAGATTCATTCGTTGCTCTCTGAAAAAATTGTGTTTCTTAATATGGTGTTTCAGATCAAACGTATGACTAGAACAAGTAAAATTTAGATATAATGTCAATATAGTTCACCCTTAGAATGGCTGAAGTTTCGACCATTTCATTCATGAAAGTTGAAACTCCGATCAGTTGACAATCGCCGGCCCCTATTCTCGCTAATATGGCATCTCTCAAACTAATCTCTGCTTCTTCACAAGGTACAAAAGAACCGATATGAGCCAAAAGTACATTTATTCCTACGGTACGGATAAAAGTACTTTTACCTCCCATATTTGGACCTAAATATTAAAATAATATAAACATAATAAATATTACGCCAATATTCATCACATTTTTAGAGAGAAATTAAATATCGTCCAACTAACTAAATTATTAGATATACTTTGCTTTAATTTAACTGAACTGTTGTATTTTACCTGTTATTATGTAGAAATTAGTACCAGTCTTTTGCATGTCAATGTCATTTGGAATGAATGACACAGATTCTTGAACTTCCAATATTGGGTGACGAGCTTGCTTCAACTTCAGGACTCCTGCACCGGCGGGTTTCATGACTGGTCTAACATAAGGAATCGGTGCATTGGCAGCGGTGAGAGCCAAACTTGTAAGGACGTCCAATTTCGCTATTACATTATTGAAGGAAAGTATTGGCCCTACGTAACCAGCTGAAAAATAATGATTTAAATTGACCCTGATTATTTTTATAAAAAATGATTTTCACATTTGCCATAAGTTATGTCAGTATAAATTCATATTATAAACTAAAACTTACCCGATATATTTACTATTTCATCTACTATACATTTTTGGCATTCATCATAATTTTTCTTAGTTTCTAGATAATCCTCACTAAATTCTGCAAGTTTTTTACTTTGAAATCGAATACCGGCTTTTGTTGCATCAATTAGTTTATATTGATAATTGTTCCGGATATTTTTTTCTTCCTTTTAAAAGTGAACAAAATCAATAGTAAATTAAAAGTTCTATGAAACAAAAATTCAATATTTTTCTGTTGTGTTAATAAACAGAATTTTTGAACCATTTTTCTAAATTTTTTCAAATAAAAATGCTTATAAGCAAATAAAATAAACTAGACTACTTTATCATAAGGCAATTAAATGGAAATCATATTTTAGATTCACCATAGGAAATCAAATTTTATACAATTCAGTTTCAGTTGACGTATTAATCACTGAAATTTTTTTACTTTAAACTGCCACTACAGTTAGATCTCGTTTACATTTTTGGCACATAGTATCTAGCATTTATTGAATTTACCTTTTTATTCGTTATGCGAAAATGAAAACCTATTTGGCTTGTACTTTCAAGTTTTATGGATTTCCCTGCTTCTAGCCCCAAGTCTTTTGCACATCTATTGTATTCGGTATCCATCTGCTTTTCCAAAATATTTAATTTCTCTCTTAATTCGGCCAATTCTTCACTGAAGTCAGTCTTCACAAGAAATTCTCCTTTGGAAATGAGATCCATATCCAGTGTGGACGAAATCATTTCTTGAAATTTCGACATATCTTCCCTTAGATCATTTAAACTATCAATGAAAGATTCGCGGATAGCAGCACAATATTCAGTCGATTTAAGGCTCTCCAACAGAGGATTTATTCTTTCCACAGCTAGGTATATTCTAAAACGAGAGGACAGGCATATTTAATTTTATATGAAGTTGTTGCGAAGGGTTTTCAATATCGTACATACTTATAACAGTCTTGTAAAAAGCAATTTTTCTTTTGCAGTTTTCTGGCGAGTAACTGTAAATCCGGAAATCTTCGCAAGTGTTCTTCGCTGAGACTCATTCTTAGTTCAGGATCATCTAAGAGAGCAGATAAAATATCTTGGCGTTCGCAAATTGTTCTGATGTCTTTCAAGGGTTGTTTCACCCACTGAGATAGAAGCCTGCGCCCTTGGGGTGTTCGACATTTATCCAGGAATCCAATCAGAGAATGTCGCAGGCCACTCGATTGGGTTGCTATCAATCCCAGAGCTTTTGCCGATGAAGTATCAACGTGTACAAATCGTTTAGGTTCTATTGTTGCTAGTGAGAACTGATTAAAATTGGCTTCATTTCCTGAAATCTGTTTTAAATTGTTAAATATAAGTACAGAAAAATGTGATGTCAATAATAACTTTTTCTAACTTGATAGCAAACGTTATGAAAAAATTGTTTAATCAGTCCATAGATACCTCCAAATATTTCAGAAGGGCATTAAGCGCCGATGCCGCCGTAGTGAACTTCATTTCTGCTAGAGCAGAAGAATTGGGAGTCTGACCTTCTGTCCATTGCAAAAGACGATTTAAATCAGTTGACAAACCATCAATAGTAAAATCTGCTAATTTTCTAGCTGAAATCAATACCCCACATCGACTTCCAACCTATAATATTTTTTTATATCAGTCAGAACAACACTTTCTGCATTTGAAAATTAAAATTTAATTTTTTAAATTAATTACACTAATTAAAATTGTAATTAATTAATAAAGTAATTGCTTTTTACACTAAATTAAAATTTAGTGTAAAAAGCATTAAACAGAAAATTTTAAACCTTATATGAGACAAAGAATATTAATCTTTAAAATTTTATTACTTACTATTTCATATATAGTAATAATAAAATGATTAAAATAATTTTTATTTAGATAAAGGATTTATATTTAGAAATATAGATGGGCAAAATATCATTAAGAACATTCAGTAAAGTAACAGTTAGCTCAGGTTGAGTCTTTAATGAAGATTAATTTATTTTCAATTGTTTATCTAACTACAAAATGCAAGGTATTGAAATAACATTAAGAAATATTTAAGCAATATTCAATAAATTCATCACCTTCATGATACCCTTATAATCAACAACATCTGGAACTATTATTTCTTTGGGTCCTATTTGCACAATTAATCCTTCTAGCTCTGTAAAATTATCATCATCTTGAAACTGAGATACATTCATCAATCTGTCAGACACATCAATTGTTGCAACACCTACAATCCTGTTCTTAGAGTCACCACTTATTTTTATAGCCATAGCAGTTGCTCTTACTTAAAAAAAAAGATTTTGTATATTAAAACAAGATTGTCTTCCATATAAGATGAGAGATGAAAGTTACTTATTTTAAAACAACCAATTTTTAAATTTAATTCATATTTAATTGTTCTTCCTATAAATGAAATTTAAATCAAAATATTCAGGGTTTTTTTCAATAGACAATTAAAATTATATAATTCAAATAACCAATGCTTTTAATATTTACATGAAGTCTTAATTAAACTATAAAAAATGATATGAATAATTTGTTTCAGGAACTTATTAATTAGATTGCATGACTAAAACAAAAACTTTTGAAAATCATTAGTAAATTTTATAAAATAAGCTTAAAATATATTTCTGACTTTTTTCTTACCTGTGGCAAAATCTGATCCAAAAAGTAGATCTTCAAATTGATCCACATTTCCAGGAGAGCCTTTAAACTCTAAAAACCATTCATTATTTTTCTGATTTCCTCTTAGACTATAGACTTCCACACGATAATGAAGAACTAGCAGTAGATCTTTTATTAAAGTTTCAAACTGATTTTTGTTTAAAACCAATGATTCAGTTTTATCTTTAAAATAAAAAAAATTTTTTTTCTGACATTAGATTATATGAAATAATTAAAGATTTATTGATTACATTTCAAATTTCAATATTTTAATATGAAGATCCACTTAAAAAAATTGTGTTACTTAAAAAATAATCATGTCAAAATTTTATTTATTACACTTATTGACTTAACTTTAAAGACTCAAGAAAATTTTTAGTAATTGAATGCCTGCAAATTGACCTGAATAAAAAAGAATTAAATCTTCAATGCTATAAATTATGGAATTTAGAAAGAGAAGATTAAATACTAAATTTCATAAAGCTGAATAAGTTTGTTCAGGACATTATAAGGTTTTGTTACAAAATCCAACTCACCTGATCCAAATGTTTTGATATTACTGGTAGACTTGAAAACTTCCTTTGCCACGAAAAGAGCATCTTTACCGTGTACCGTATAAAAGTCGGTTCTATTAAAAAATCTAACTGTTGTCTCGGATTTCTAAAATTAAAGAATTATTGTATGCGGAATAAATACACATATATATCTATGGAGGAATTAAAAATTTAAATTAGATGTTCAACATTTCTCTGCATATAACTGATAAATATTTTTGGAACAATAAAAAATTTTATAATTACCTCAGGCAAATTTTTCAAAAAGTTCAGGAACCCGGATTCTGAAAATAAAAACCATTAAATTCTATTACTATTGATATTCTCAAAGATATTTTTCTCATAGTCGAATGTAAGAAAGAAATTTATTTCATACCTAAATAAACCTGCGAACAAGAGTCTTGCGCCATTTTTTGAGACTTCACACGTCGTGGAACTATCGTGTTCTGCGATATTGCCCATTCGTGCAGGTCATGTTTTAACATACGTATTTGCCAGTATCTTAACAGTTAAAAGCCACTTACAAATTCAGTTAAAATAAATTTTTTTTACTGATTTTTGGCAGGTATTCTCCTCACACATTTTTTATCTTTAATAACTTTGAAAAATTATATGCATTTTCTTCAGGTGATATGGTTTAATTAATAACTTATTTAATTTTTAGCTTCAGAATGTCTTGGATTACCGGGAGCAGTCTGAGCTGGATTCAAAATACCGCCCTTGGCATTATAAAATCAGGAACAATTCCCCAACATGTAGCATTCATCATGGATGGTAACCGAAGATTCGCTAACAAGGTCAAAGTGCAAAAGGATGAGGGCCATTCGAAAGGGTAAGTTAACTTATTCTCACCGACAACGACAAAAGAAATGTATGTAAACTGTGCTTTGTATCTTTCAGCTTTGATAAGCTAGCCGAAACGCTGAAATGGTGCTTGGATCTAGGAGTGACTGAGGTCACCGTCTATGCATTTAGCATTGAAAATTTTAAAAGGTCAAAGGAGGAAGTAAATGCTCTGATGGAACTTGCAAGGCAAAAATTTGAAAAATTACTGGAGGAGAAGGATAAAGTAATGAAAGAGGGAATCAACATTAGAGTTATTGGAGATCTATCTAGATTACCTCCTGATTTATACAAATTAATGGCCAAAGCTGTATACATCACAAAAAATAATAATCGTGCAAGATTAAATATTGCTTTTTCTTATACAGGTAAGTTATATTTATTATAGTTACCTATCAATATTTATCAAATATTTATGAATAGTGATAAATTTAAGTACATATCTAAGTTTATATTCATGGTATTTGTATCGATAATTCTTGTTGTGCATATGGTGAAAGGAATTGGCATCAAAAAAAAGAATTAATTTTGAAAGTATATTGATGTAGTAAAATTAAAAAAGTATATATTACTGTAAATGAAACTAGTTAAGAAATTGATAAACATTGTCTCAAGAAAGAGATAGAAAGATGATATATATTCAAGGTTTTTAAAACAAATGTTTGGTTAAATGATTTTTCCTTATAAAAGTTTATTAATATTTCCTTTAAAAAAAGTTACTTGAAAGAGCTGGAAATATAATTAATTAATAATTTGATGTTCAGTATAATTGGAATATTGTGGAAACAAAAATTGACAAAAGTTTATATGGAATTGAGAAATTGTTATATGATATTGTTGAGTGATATTGAGAAATCCTTGTAGCATGTATCAATTTATTTTTTACTTATTTACAGCAGTCATGGGCTATAACAATAATAATATTATAAAATACAAGTATTTCATTTTTTTTCATGAAATTGACAATTGTGAGAAATAATTTATCTTTTTAAATAATTAATTTTGTTTTATTCTATGATATAATCTATTGGTGCAATGCTTAACTATTTACTTAATGTTTGTAAAAAAAATTATGTAATCTTTATCTCTGATAGTCTGAAAATAGGCATAAGATAGGAAGATATAATAAAGTAATTCTTTTATGATGGACCAAATTATTCTTAATTCATACATGATAAATTTAACTCATTGAACTAAATTCTTATTTTTGATATATTTTGTTTGAACAAAATTCAGGATATTCATATATTTTATTATTGAAATCGAAAAAAAATTTTTTTGCAGCAAGAAATGAGATAGCAGAAGCTGTGAGATGCATTGTTAAAGGAGTAAAGGACAAAAGGTTAAATGTGAGTGATGTGGATGCAGCACTTTTGGAGAAGTGCTTGTACACCGAGGACAGCAGCCCACCCGATTTACTCATTCGCACTTCCGGCGAGATTCGTTTCAGTGACTTTATGCTCTGGCAGAGCAGCTACTCCTGTATTTATTTCACACCTCTTCTGTGGCCAGAGTTTACTTTATGGGAACTTCTCCGTGCCATATTCTGTTACCAAAGAAATGTTCCCATCATAAGTAAACTTAAAAGTGAAGAATGTAAAAAAATTGCCAAAAATGACAGAGCCGAGATGTTTATAAGCAATTTGTATAAGGATCGGTATAATAAATTAAAAATGGTTGTCTGTAGCACTTAATTGTGATGTAGGGATTTATAGATTATTTCATAATAGTCATTTGTACCTGAATACGTATGATTGTGTAGCTTAAATAACTTTTTTTTATTTTTACAGAGGCCGAATTGACATTATATTGATGTTTACAAAAAGTTTTATGAAATCGACATCACGATTTTAAATATGGTTTCCTATAATTAAACTGTACCGCTTATTTAAACATAAAATTATTATTATTATTATTAGGGAAGACCAGATCATAAATATATTTGAATGGACATATCATGAATTTCGATTTCCGAGCGACAAAAATGAAGGGAGGTTTGCAACTTGTTTCGCTTCTACGGCTGCAAGCATTCAGCTCGCATGACCATCAGACCTTCCTCTTTTCATATGTTCGGTACTTTCAACTTCAGATATTCTTTGTTGTATATTGAAAAATTTGAATGATAAAAATCATTTGTCAAGGTTGGACCTAAGCTTCGGTGAAAGATATTGATGCCGCTCGGTTTTGTGACCCGAGTCTTCTACCACATAAAATTTAATTCGCCATCCTACTTTTACTTGCATTGACATCCGTTAAAGTATATTTGACCGCCCACCTTAACTGCATTATAATTCATGTCGTTATCGCACATAAAGGTCAAGTTTGTTCTCGATTTAATTTGGCGGTTTTTGATTTCAGAACATTCTGAAAATGCTCAATAATTTTGATCCTGCTGAATGTATTGTTTGATTTTATTTTACGCATAATTGCTATTTATTTTTAAATATATATTTCTAAAGCTTTTCCTTTCATAATATAACAATTAAAATTTTTCATCGGTATAAATTTCTTTTTAATTTATAAATATTTTAACACCAATCATAGCGCTCAACATCTTTTTGAGAAATTGAAAAATTGAACAGCTGAACAAACTTTACTCAACAGAAAGTTTTTAATATAATTTTCTGGCATTGAGAAAATTTTTTTCTTTTGTATTATTGACGGGTGCCTTTTAAAGAAATTTAGATTATTTTGATAAATTTCTTCTTCGAGACTTTTTACAATGTTGAATGTCTTTCATTCAACGTCACGTTTTATACTATAAATCTGAAAAATCAATTCTATGACAAACCCTTTTTTCCGCTCGGATTCAAAATATTCTTATTTGCAGCGGCAAAAACGGCCTATTACCATCAATTTTCTCTTCATTTCCAAAAGTAAATCAGTTCTGTTTAATATGTCGTTTCTTGATTTTTCTGCACATCAAATACGCAAATGACAAGCACAGTATTAGAAAGTAGATGAGAACAACCGTCGTTTCCCGCGGTAGATCGCATTTCATCAGAGCATAGTCATTGGAAGAAAAGACGCCCTGAAACAAAAAGAATTATCATGTATCTTACGACCGTCTCGGCAGTTTAAATTACTAATAATTGTAGTGCGAACCAGCATGAACGTTGGATTGTTCTTGTTTCGCCAGTTAAAAGATGGAAGCGTGAACTCGACGATGTCTTCCCGATGGATCACTTTACACCCGTGGTGCGTGTGGCCGGTCACAATAAGCCGAGGATTTAGAAGATCGTAGATCTGCAATAGGATGCGCAGGATCAAAACGTTTCGTAAGATCAGTTTAATGCTTCGTATATCGAATTGGACACCATGCGTCTGCCTCTAATCGGGAGTGATCAACCAATGCTTTGCTCTGACCATTTCCGAAGCCTTTTCCGACAGGCAGTCCCACTTTTCCCTGAATTTGGCATTTTTGATCTCTATCGGTGCCGCGTCCCTTTCATCGCATTCAGCATCCGACTCTCTGAACATTGGGAAGTGCTGCAAAACAATGGGGCGGCTGTACCTCTTCGACTTCGTCATCCCCCCGCAGGGTTTTCCGCTTTTCAAGCAATTCAGTTGTTCTGCAAGACAACGCAAACGGAATTCGTCAAATTGTGCAACAGGAAATATGACATTTACACGAAAATAAAAAGAATCGTCTACAAAAGTTTAAACATTTCTTGAAATTTTTCATAAAACAGGAACTCAACTCAAAACTCAAGTTAGAGAACTATTTTCACAAAAAATGGAGCCAGTTTGCAAAATTTTAAATTCTAAATTTTTAACACCCCAAGCAAGGTTTTCATTTCTCTCCTTGGCTTTAAGACAGATCTTGAAAGCTTAAAAAAAATCATATCACTCATTTTACATGCATCAAAAATTATCTATGTAAATCCCATTACAGTAATTTTGAGTCCACATATCATTATTTAAATTTAAATATTCCTTAAAATTTTAATTTATTTTACTGTCAAATGGTTAAGGAAATGAGAAGCATTATAAATTACTTGCAATTCTTTTGAGCTCAAGCTCTGCTTTGCTGCAAAAAAAACACTTATCCCCATGCATTGCCATACTGTTGATAAGAACAAAATAATTCCCTTTAAGATACAGAAATTGAACAGCAGATGCATTAAAGACCTCATTGAATTTTTCCAAAAGATCATATCTCAGCCTGTAATGAAAGCCAAGATCATGATTTCCAGGTACAACATATAATTTGGATTTTGGTGGAATTTCAAATAGGAGATTCATCCTTCTTAAGTAATCATCAAATTGTTTATGGTTGCACCACATGCCTTCATCAAACAAATCACCTAAAAAGAAAAATATTTCATATTTTAAAATCAAAAATTTTTTAAAAATACATCTTGTAATTTGTTAAAAACTTATTTTTTAATATAAGAAAATATTTATATCTATGTAAGAATATATTTTCCTAAATCAAGAGCAAATACAAAAATTTTGAATAGAAAATATCCAACTGCTTATATTCAAATTTTTGGTTGAAACTTAATATTTGTTTAATTAACAAAGATAAAAAGCATTTGTTAAAACATAATGAGGGATCTAAGTTTAATAATAAAAGAAAATTTGAAAACATCTCTTAATAAATCAAGAAGTTTATTAGAATCATTCACTAATTTATACATTTATAGCATTAATATTTAATAAATAGATAATACATAAACATATAAAGAAAACATTTTCATCTTGTCTGAATAAGAATTTAATTATTTTAATTAATCCAAATGATTTTTACAGTTTGCATTTTAACAATAAGCATTGATGGCTAGTAATTTTAATCATTCTTACATCATAGAGAATATGATGCACAATTAATATTATTATTATTACCCTAACGCAGATTTGTTATTTATTCCAACAATTTAAGTTTTACATCAGATGAAAAATTTTTATTCATCACAAATCTTTCTAAAGTGAATTCATTCATTAATTTCAAAATATAATAAAAAATCTTTTTACCTACCCAAAATAAAAATAACTTCTGGTTTATACAACTCAATAGCTGTCTGAAAGGCTCTAAACATTTGCCATTCCCTTTTCAGCTTATCGAACCAATGTCCTTGGTAGGGACCCAATAAATGAGTGTCAGCAATAAACATGCCTTTTAAGATATTTTGATCTACTAATTCCGTTGATTTATCAGCCAGAGTTTCATTTAGCTTTGGCCAACCACACTGAAACGGAGCATTATTTTACCGACGTCTGTTTAATTTAATATTAAAAAGTTTTTGATATTGTTTATATTTTACCTGCCATATGACAATGTAATAAATAAGGTATTCGCAAATAAATAATACAAATAAAATTAAACCGGCGATCCAAAACAGAGCATTCAGACATCCTCTGGCACTGATCATTTAAAGCCTTGAAACCCGAAATTCCTCAAATTGCTAACTTTCTTTCGAATGAACCGTTCCCAGGCGTGGGAAAAAATACAAAATACTATGCGATGTGGCGACAACTTTATGGGCTTTCGACATATTCATAGCTGTCGTTTCTCGACATCTGCAGGAATTATTGGGAAGCTTTACTTAGATATGCTGCTTCACATTTGAACCGCATAACGGCGCACAATTCTTTTTTTGATTTTATTTTCTGCCTCGGTATCTAGTAATCTACAAGAGATCCCGAAAAAGTTGGAATCGAGTTTTTGCCGAATATCAGTGGCTCTCAATGCAAGATGTAAAATATTCGAATAATAAAGAACTGTGATTAAAGTCATGAGCGAAAGCAACGATCGGATTTGTCGCGCTGCCGCGTGAAGTGAGACTTAAACGTTTGAAATTTCACCGTGAGGCAGCAGCACTTTCTGCTCGGTTTTCGACTGGAGCATATCGTCAGAGAATAAGGGAGAGAAGAGGCAAGGAGGGAGAAGGGATGAGAAAGGAAAAAAGGAAAATGACCGGGACCAACAACCATTGAAACTGAAGCCGAGACCGACATTTACAGCAATATTAATTATATTAGTTTGAATTTACAATCATTTCTTCTTTACAAATATTTATCAGTTTACCCTTCGGCATAAACGGACCGAGGATCGATCTAGGAACTTGTCTAATATGAAACTTCCCATTTCCGCATTAAAGGTTAAACTTCCGCCACATCTACACATGCCGGAATCGAAATGTTCTTTCGCCCGTTCGAGTTGGTGAATTTCACGTTAGACAACCCCGTTCAGAATTTTCTTAAAATGGCTAAGAGGAATGGGAAAAGCTAGGTTGGCACTTGAAATTTTCCAGTTTCCGGTGCGGGACCGCGTGCTTCCCGCAGCGGAGGAATGCCTTTGAATCGTTCGTGCCTTCGGGATATGTCTTCGCGGGGTGAACGCTACCGGAAAAGGAAGACGCATCACGATAGCTCTGCAAATGCGCCGCGGGATTTGCGGAACTGAACGATGGGATTGGGAGGTAACCGGTGCGTGTTCATTTGCGTTCCCCTGGCACTGAGAGGCCTCGGGGACCCCTGAGGCGGTCCCGGGCCTCCCTGCAGCGGAATTATTTCCCTGGGAGGAGGCGGCCCAGAAACGTATTGTACGTCGACGCTCGTGGATCGACCCATTTTGTATCCGGGTACGCGGGGAGAGGAAGCTTCTTGCTCGAAGCGCTCCTGCCGCGGGAAGCACTGCTCTTCGCCGTCGAAGTCACGATAAATTCGCGGGGGTTCTTGAAAAGACCTCTGGGGCAGGAGTGGTGGTCTCTGGAAGGAGACATGTCGCTGGCCGTCTGCCTGTCTTGCACCTTCCGAATATTGTCTCTGTCCCTCCATCATCATCCTGTCGTGGTAGATCCTCTGGTTATCCGGCAGTAGTCTCGGCGTGCCCGTCGACTGGGAATCTTGATACGATATAATGACGTTTTGTCTTCCGTCCTGGTACAGTCTCTCGGAATACGGTCTCCCATCCTGCACGTACATCCGCTGTTCGTGAAGGACGTTGACGGTGGGCATCACTCGAGGAAGGGAGTATTGCCTCTGCTCAACGTAGTTTCTCGGAGAATCCGAATATTGTCCGGGGTACAGTCTCTGATTCTCCGGATAATGATGTGAATTCATCACACTGTGACGCAAGACGGCCTGCGAATAGTTCGGTCGAAGAGGATTCGGAGGTTCGTTCGTGGAGAGAGGGTGACCGGATACGTCTTCGCAGTGGTTGAGCGACTCCGCTTGATAAGGATGGTAGGGATACTGAAGTAAGGGCTGTGTGGGGTAGCGCGGGGCCAGCGGTCTGAACGTGTTTTGGAGGTGCATGCCAATGCCGGCATTGGGGGGGCAGGGGGAGTATCCCGTGGGAAATCTCTGCGTATCCAGAGCGTTTGTCGCACGCATCGATTGAGGCCCGTAATCCTCGGCATAGATGGCACTTCTGGAAGGAGATGACCACGTATCCTGCTCTTGTACGAGGCCGTTCTTCCTCTGCTGCCGAGTCATACTCGCCGCCCGCCATTCTTCGAGCAAACCGGCGAGTCTCGCCCTTTCCTCCTCTTCGTCGTCTCCCTCGTAGTCGGGTCCCTGGAAGCAAAAATTTTAGTCGAGGCACTCGAACGAAAGGGCGGTGCCCTTTCAAAATGGCCTTCCAGTTTGCTTTGAACAATAATGAAAATGTAACTTACGTTTTCAATTTTTTCGTCCAGCATCTTGAAAAAATCCAGCTGACTGGATGAGATGTCGCTATGAAACAAAAAGAAGATTAGTTTGGCTCTGCTATACGGGCTTGGGCATAAAGTGGAGACCGAAAGGGAGCAAGTGGCGGGGCCGAAGGGGCGAATAAAAAAGGATTTTGCAAGTTTGCCCTTTCTGTCCGAAAAGGTTGACTAAGTCTGCAGCGGAGGGAGGTTTACGGAAAAGAGTTTTACTGATTCAAAGCACCTCTGCGCCAGGATTGCTCCTCCCGCCTGCTGCTGGGCCATTTGCTTGATTTTCGAGGTGACGGAATCCGGAATGCTCTCTCCCTCGTTATCTTCTGCTTCGTTTTTCGCATCCGATTCGATTCTGTCTTCTGCTTCCTCCGTATCCTCTTCGCTCTCGCCTCCTTCCCCTGGGAAAGATGCGAAAAAAGGAAAATAATTTAAAACGTTTATTATCGAGCGAGGAGAAGCATGGGAGCTGATGGAATCGTTTCCCGGGATAGAAATTTTTTGAAATCGAAGCGGAAAAGCTCAAGATCGTTGGCTACTTGTTTTGCCGTTTTGCGCAGACGATTACGGGCTACATTCGGAAAGGGTTACGTAATGCAACGCGCCAGATGCAGTCTAACAACGAAGACAATAACAGTCTAACAATAAGGATGCGGTTTGATATATATATATATATATATATGCGCTAATGGACTTTGCTTTGGCGGCAGGGATGCCGTCAGCTTCCGAAGATTGTTAAGGTCTTCCTAAGTTTTTAGTGTGACAACCTCTAAAACCAGGGTCGGAAATTTAACGGTCGTTCAACCCATATGGAAAACGGAAAATGTAAATCTCCGAAAGCGAAAAATGTTTTGCTGTTGGAATAGGAAAGCACATTTTTCTCTTTCCCTCCCCGCACCACTCCCCTTTGTTAAGCGCGCATGCTGCAAACATGAATAAATGGAGCGATGTCTATTATACTTGTGATAGTGATGACACTCAAAGGTAAATTCCACTTTCTGCATCCTTCACCGGAACCGGAAAGGCAAAGCGTGAAAATGTCACTAGCGTTTTCCTTTCCCGGCGTGTAGAACCTCTGCAATTTATTTGGTTTGCCGTCTCAATATATCGCCGTTTACTTTTACTGTTTCATCGTACGAAAAATGGATCTTTCCAATTTCTCCTCGAATAGATCCCGCTAACGGTGGGGATCGACATTTTTCTCTTGCAGTTCCAGAATGAGAAAGGAAGAATAGGGAAGTTTTCTAAGGGAAAAGACAGAGATCAGCGGATGAGAGGAGAAGCGTTTTCGCGAGCGAGCATTCATTACTTTTATATGGTTAACCGGAGTGCCGGAAAATGGCAGGAGGGAAATGCGTAAATGCGGCATTATTGCACGGAAACGGATATCCGTTCTAAACGCGGGATTTAGAAAAAGGCTCATCGCGCCAAGAGTCTATTATAAAGAAAAATCGGTAATAATCCTATTAAAAAAATAGTTTTTAATATTTTTGCGGGAAATGATACGCATCCGTGACGTCTCCGACAATCAGGGAACGATGAGCGTCCTGGCATCGTTGTGATTAATGATTAATTTGGTTCATAGTTAAAAGAAGCTTTCGGCTTGGAGTTAGTTCACTGTTATTGTATATATATATTTTCACAACAAATCAACTCGCGTTTTTATAAACAAAATTAATTATCTAAAGAACGTAGTGAATTAATCACATATAGAAAACTAATATGACGTAAATGTTAGCAGAAGACCTATTGACTCGAATGATTTAATGTACGTCTGGCTTCTTCCTAGTGTTTAACCATTTTGCTAAATTGTTCGCCTAATGGCATCATTATATTAAATTTCAAAGCATACAGAGAATTTCCATTGCAATTGGCATCGATGCTTTTCCTTTCGAGGATCGCTTTACCTGTTGCCGAGAGGCTTTGGGCCATGTGCTTCCACATCCGAACCATCGGCGGCATCCGAAATAATGCCCCCGGGGACGATGAAATCATCACCTCGGAAGCGACTGTTTACGTCAAGAGAATATAATACAATAAACGCGGCATTCAATGTCGTGACGGTTTCTTTATTAAAGCGAAGTTTAAAAACGAATTTTCCGCCACGTCACGTCATGAATTGGAGCCCGGTGAAAATTCTGTACGAATATTTCAAACATTTCTTCCATTGTTGAGCATGAGTCTGAGCGAAAGTTTTGTCTAGCGCGGTGAATGAGCCGTCGAGAATTCTCTCGGAAATTACTTTCCGATGCCTCCATGTTGAACTGAAAACGTTTTCGAAATTCAAAATTATTTTCATTTCTTTTTTTTCCTTTCGAGCGTTCGCCAGTCACTGAGAATTCTGACGGGAAGACAATCGTAAAATGATGTTGGATCTCGGATTTACGATGTTGCTAACGAATGGACATAGATTAACGATTAATCGATATATCGGAAATCGAAAAAGCGGCCCTCCAGCTTATGTGTGCCAAAACTGTGCTCCGTATTAATTAACTCTTTGGCAAATGAATAACGAAACCAGTCGAAAATTTTTCCGATAAATTAATTTAGATGTGTCTCAATACCTTCAATCACCATGATGGGAGCTGATTGAATCGAATTCTCCAAAATATTTTTCCAGGATAATGTTTCGTTTAACGGGTGAGAGAAGAGGGGTTGCCATGGGTTAAAGAACCGAGATTTGATTTTTAAATAATTATCACTGGCCGCCTTCTCACCGGTCGAGATCAGTAGGAAATCGCTAACGTGGCACAAGACTCGATACCATAAAGCGTTTTATCTGGACTTTATCGGGGAACCGGGAATAAACGTCAGAATCAAATCATTAGCCGACGTTCAGCACCCGCTGAGGATGAAAATACGTAAATAAAATTACGATTTCTAGCGTTACCTGACTTGCGACTTGCATTGCCAAAAGCTTTAGAAGGCATCCCGCAAAGAATAAAATAAAAAATTTTTCACTTCTCGCATGTGTTCTTTTTTTGGAATCGGTTAAAGTGGAAGCATAAAGCTCGCAGGCGAAACCGGTTTCGAATCAAAATGCTCTCACATCAAGGAGGCAGCCTTGCAAGAAGAAAGCATATCTTCCGTACGTTATTTCATTTTCCCTCTTTTTCCCATGCCTTATCAATAAGGCTTAGAATCGTGATTAAATAAATCTTGGCCTTAAGCTTCTCCTTATTTGCAGTAAGATATTTCATGTAAGGAGCGAGGATGTAATCCTCAGTGGACAAATGGTAAAGAGGCAATTTTTCAAATCCCAAAAATCCATGGGGATTCTCATTCAAAGCATTTCACTGGACAAAGCAAAACCTAACCTAACCTCCTGGCAGACAGAAGGAGCTTTCCGTTTTATCCTTGCGGTCATGCGAAACATTTGAAACTCGCCGATTAGTTTTTTCCATCCCGCAACTTCCGAGAACGGGGAGGAAATTTGGGAAACCCAACTTTTATAACAAATCCTTAATTAACCGAATTGTCGCCGGGAAACGAGTTATTTTCATATAAAAATTTTCAGATGGAGAAATCCATTTTCCTGAAGGGAAATTCCCCACCCCGAAAGCTCGCCCGGAACCTCGACCGCTGCCGCCCTAACATCCGCGATTCCATTTTGAAATGTCGCCGCTCGCCTCGCGCACGAAGTCGGAACGTTGAACGCAAAATAAATCGCATTTAAAATTATCCTGACCCTTTTTTTTTTAAACCGGTTCCACCGAGCGCAGCGGAATTTTTCGGCGTCCCAAATTGCGGACGAAGATTGATTTATTGCTGCGCATGAACAGGTGTGAAATGCCCGAAGGAACGGAAGCACAGTCAAATTCGATGACTCGGGGAAAATCTCGAGAAATATGATTTCCTGTGACGTAACTTCCGTCATCTTTCGCGTCTCCCCTACTTCGTGAAACATCAAACAGCAGGGAATAATAACGGAGATCCAGGCGCAATTCATCCATTTTCACTGGAAAATAGGCGATTCGCGTCATTAGACAACAGATGTTGTTACCGTTAATTATCCAGATAGATACCTAATTGAATGAGGCACCTTGCGTGGGGATGACAGAGGATGCTGAGCCATTTCCAGCCGCGTACGTAAATTTAAAAATAATTTTGAGGCTTTTAAACGAGCCGGGTATCATAATTAACAGCAATTTAGATCGCGATTCTAGCTGCCTCCATAATTAAAATATTGTTGAAATTAAAATATAAAAAGAAAATGTCTGTGACAAGCTAATCGCTGCGGCTGAATCCCCGAAAGTGCCGCCGCGAACACTTGATGTGCATCACTGTTGGCAGCACTTTTCGTCAGGTTCGGAATTCACCATATTTCCACAATCCTTAAACAAATGAAGTGGGATGGAAAGAGAGGGAAGTTTTAGCAATCTATCCGAATTTGAAAAAGCCAAAGAAGTAAATCTTCTCTCTCCGGCATTTAATCCCCGTGATTGATCCTTATGCTTTCATTCCGTCATGTAAAAAAATATAATTTTTTTTCTTTTACCTAGTTTTCAAAATCTTCCCCGGTGGATAATAAACCCCAAAAAAGGAAATTAGATGAGGTTAGGAAAGTTGTGTACTTCATTGATCGATCAATTTTCTTTTCATCCGTCGATGCGAGTCTCCGACATAAATTAATTTGAGAATCAGTTTTCCGTATGGACTAAATTTAATTTTAATTTATGTGACGCGCACATCTGGAAATAAAATTATCCATTCGAAAAAAGGAAAGAATCGAATTTGAAAAGTTCAAACGAAGCGGTGTCGATACGAACCTTTTATAGGACAGTTTCAGTTGTTGAAAATATCCAACCTGGATAAAGTTGAATGTGACTATATAAGATTTATAATGTCAAAAGATTTTATACATATGTAAATGTAATCAATCGTTGTGCTGCTTTTTAAAATTTGAGGGTAACGATTTGTATTACTTCTTTAGTATTGTAATAAAATGAAACACAATATTCATATTATAATTATTTTATAAGGTGTAATATAAATAAATAAACAAAAAGAATTAAACGAGTGGTCATGACATTTTAATGAAATGTACCGTCGGGATCGATAGCATCGCCAATCGAATCACGGAGGCTTTTCACCCGTCAACTCCTGTTGGCCCTTTTACTTCACTCTTCGTCTCCTGCTTGCACCTTTTTATTACATTTCGACCGCCGCTTCTTTCCCTCTCTTTCTTCCCCCGCAGAGCCATTAATTTCAACTTAAAAATTTTCATTTCGAGCCGTTGTACAGTTCTTAACACTGATTCACTTTTTTCGTTCAACGGTATTAAAAATACTCGACCTTGAGCTATTTTTTTCGCACTTTTCGTTGAGGACTCTGTAGCGTGGGCTTGTAAATAAAAATTCTTTTTTCAACCATGATGGGGACGACCAATTTAACACGCCATCTGCATTAGAAGAGGCAATGCAACTTTTCGAATGTTTACGTACCTTATTTCACGACAAATATCTCATCCGCCAGATAATGTACTTTCGCCGGTTAGCACACGTAAATACAATTATACGAGTATAATAGGATGAAGAAAGGAAAATGGAGCTGAAATGGAGAGGTTTATGTATATATATATTTTTTCTCTTAGTTAATGAGTCCAAGAAGTGAAGGACAAAGCTTTCGATGTGTAATTTGCCGCCGTACGCAGCAAAGGAAAAAAACGAGCGCAAACGTCCGATGCACGACAAATTTCCCTCCACCTCACACCGCAACAACGCGAGACCGATGAATACTTCCTAAATGTAAACAGTACTCTTTAATACGGACCAAAAAAAATGTTTTCTCGTTTGTGAATTATTCAGAGCGTTTATTACCGTCTCGGAATTTATTGAAGCAGAACGTAATTCGTTATAAAGCAATTAAATGGGCGGGTTAATCTATTTTTAAAGTTATTTTCGGGATGATAGGAATATTTAGAATAAGGCCGTCATATGGTTCCACTGCCCTGTTGCGCGAAAAGACTTACGAGAAAGAGTGCGGAGAGATTGTCACCAAAAGATGGAAAAAGAAAAACGCTGCCTGAACGGGAATATGCCGTCTGCGTGAATTCATTCGACAAAAAGAGAATTTTGCTCTTTTTCATATCAAGACGTGAATTATTTACGATTTTAACGTTAGTTTGCCGCTCGTGGGATAGCCCGGCGGGCCGTAGCCATTTTCAGCCTCCTCCGATTAAAAAACTTTGAAATTAACTCTTCCGAGGTTCATTAGTCATTCATTTGGGCTTCCAGTAGGCAATTGGCCGAAAGTGAAATAACCCAAATAGCAAACGCAGAAAGTCGAACTTTCTCGCTGCTCTTCCTCTTCAGTCTCCTACCCGCAAAATTTAAGATTTATCGAGCTGGAAAACTGTTTTCTGTACTCTGTAATAAAACTCAAACAAAAGCAAATTTTCCTAACGAACCAAAGAGCGGAATTTCTTTTTTTTACATTTCTATCGCGAAATTCTCGGGTTACCTGAAATAAATGAAGCCATTTTGCTGCTTTTTTTACAATCACGCAAGGGAAGTAAATTTTGAATTGAAACAAATCGAAACATGGCGTCTTTAATTTAGTACCCCGTTCAAATATGAAAAGATTTTCGAACTTTTTCCAAAAGAGCAAAACTTGTTTCTTATATGGATGAGACGGATTTTGTCACAGACCGGATTTTCCACTAAGGTAAAATACGGTCAAATAAATAGGTTTGTATTTTCGTAGAAAAATAAAAAAAAATGAAGTATGAATCTCGTTGGTAGTTTAAAACGTTAAATTGTGAATCAAAAAAATTTTTTAACGAATTCATTTGTGACTTTGCACCATTATAAAAAGAAAATCAAAATTCTCCGATAAAAATACGAAGACTTCAAGATCGGGGCTTTCTTTACCGTCTGTTAATCGTGGAAGCAGTATCCTCGATTTCCTGTTTATCGGCTTCTTCCACTTCCGCTTTTCACCCATTTAGTGCTGATAGGGGAGATGTTTTAATTTTTTTTCACTTCCTCCGATTTGATTAGAAAATTTATTTTTTTCGTCGAAAATTTTTCTAATTCGCCAATTCGACATTCCCCTCGGGAATGTCATGCCATTTCGCACTCTCGGTTTGAATAATCTGAAAAGGCAAGGTTCGAATTTGCCCGCGAGGAAGCGGACGATAAACCGGATGCGGTTGCGATGACGGCATCCGGTCATCAAAATAGTGAGGGGGAAAGCTGCTGAAGGATTAGAAATAGTATGCGTAAAAGGCATTTTTACGAATATTACCGAATCGAGAAAACACTCGAGAGCGAAACTGAAATGAATGAGACCGTGCAAATGACAACCTCGTTGATTTGTTTCCGGCCAAAACATTCGAGGAAGAATGCCGGGGACGTTGACAAATGCATGTCTGCGATTCGCGGAACGGGGGAGAAGGAGGGCGAAAATCCTTATGTAAATAGATCAACGTGATGCGGGATGATGCTGCTCCAGCCATTCCCGGATTTTTGCGTTCCTCCTGCAGGCGATGCATAATTCGATTCATTCGTTTTGGATTGAAAATATACTCATCATATTTTTAAAATTTTTCTTCTTGAATAATCTGGATAATCGAGAACAATTCACTTGCTCGCGGAAAGTTGACGCAGCGTAACACTTAACGGAAAACGCAATTTCAAGTTTGCGGATGAAATGGACTGGGAATGACGTCACAAAATCACCTCTCCTGGAAAACTGAAAAAAATCCCTATTCTCTTTCGAGGAAGGCAGGAATTCGAAATTTTGTCACGTGACACGGAAGGGGGAGGGAACTTTGAAAAGAGTGTAAATTAACGGGGAATCGGAACAGGGAAACGAAACGTGCAATCACCGGAAATTCAGGGAACAAAGTTAAGTTTCTGGGTGTCGTATATAAGACGAGAAAGGTGCCCGAAAGGAGATTTCGGGAATCGAAAAACGGTAGTTTTATTATACGGAGAATTATCTAAGCCGTCGAAGAGAGAGCTGCTGGATAAACAACTGAAATTTATGGAGTGTCGGATCTATTCCAGAAACAGGAAGAGGACTTTTCGCAGTTCAAAAAGCGGAAATGATCAGGGATAAAATATGATTTTTTATCTACAGGTCCGTTCCCTTCATCAAAAATGTATGTGATTTACAAGTAGTTATAAATGGGATTCTACAACTTAACCTCATCAAGTCAATATTTGATGCATTTTATGTGATGGCAGGATACATCTAATGCTCCTTTTAATTCTATCATTCCCACCACATACTGAATATTGATTTATGCTCATACATTCAAAAAAATATCTAAAGTAATAAATTACCAAATACAGTAAATATATAATATGTAAATGAGGCAATAATAATTATGAATTCAACTAATTTTGAATATTATTAAATAATATATATTATATATATTATACATATGTATAATTTTGGTATATAAACTTAATGAGAGCTAATGAAATATTAATGTAAATAATATTATTTAAATAAATTGATTTTTAAAATTTTCTGAACCAATTAAAGATAAAAATATAATAAAATGAATATATATATATTATATATATAATTAGATTTAAGCATTGATTTATACATTCAAAAACTTATGATTAATTAAAATTTGATATTAATATTACTTTTATTTTATTATTTAATTTCAATTGTATAATAAGATTTTGTAAGACTTGATCATCATTATAGTGTTTGTTTTATGAAGCAATAATATATGAAGATGTTTTTCTACAAAATATTATATGACTTATACAAATATATATATATGATTATATTATAAATGTTCAATGCATTTATAATATTTTATTGTTAATTTAACCATAGGCGGTATTTACTGTGAATTAATATTAGTCCCAAGTACCCCATATACATTGATTTATGTGTAAGTACTCCGCATATTTATGTATTTTTCATGAAAATTTATTATCCGATAATATTTTTTAGGTACGAAGTGGATAAGTAAATATTTAATATTTCATTCAATTTAATTATTAAGTGTCAATTATAAAAATGAAATTCTGATAATTAAGAAAATGTATAATGTTTTCAATGAAGTTAATTGTGGTGAATTTAAGGGAATTACAGGTTCAAAAGTATGGGTAGGATTTACTTAGTTAATGTTTTGTTAAGCATTGTGAATGCTTCGAGTTACTGAAATCCTTTGCTATAACGTGGGGCAAAAATTTTCCTTGAATATTATTGCCAAGATGTGAATCTACGTGAAATCTCGAATACGTGTTTATCATATTTACGTCGTGAAAGAAATGTAAGAAATCAACCGTCGCATTTCGGCAAACAATCGTCCCCGAATGTTGTCCTGGATGACAATTTCATTTCGAATTGGCGACAGATCTCGCTCTCCTCAAACTTTCCTTCTCATCCTTCAAATGAGGACTTTTAATTAAACTGCGGTATTTGTACGTGCGGTCGGTTAATTAATTTTTGGTGGGCCTTTCCAAAACTTTCCAAGCTCTTTTCCCAATCAAGTCGTCATCCTTAAAACCATCTATGTTTCATGGATTTTTGTCAAGTTTTATATTATTTCTCTGAAAAGCCTCAACTCCATAAAATTGAAACATTCCATTTTTAATTGATACAAATTTATGTTTTTTTTCTTCTAAATGTTAATTTATATTTAATTTATTGTTGAATATAAATTACAAAGTGAGTGTTACGTTAATTATCTAAATTTTAATTTCTTTATAATTTTGTTTTTACGATTTTTAAACATTAATAAATTTATCATTTAGTGTATCATTAAATTTGTAATATGTAGAATACTAAGAAAATTATTTTTGTCCTAAATATATAAAATGTCTGATTTGAAAATCACAAGTGCGCCCTCCAAGCTAACCTTCATATCCAATATGTTTATAAATGAAAGTTTCTAATGTTGTTGATGAAAAATAAAAAAAAAGCAGCTCAGCAGGAGAGATGAGGTGGATAATTTCCTGTTTTATCAAGGGACTCCGCAATCGAAGATTTTTAGATGGGAAAACTTTTATTTCAGGTTTCTCTCAAAAACACTGACATTAAAGTGTATAACATTTGATAGCTAACTATTACATTATATTACTTTTTTTGTTTTATTTTTTCTTTGAAATGGAAAATTTTTTTGGGATTTTTCAGCCTATATTTTATATTATGATTATTCAAAAGAGAAAAGCAAGAAGTTTGTGAATGTGGGTTTTATTCCGTTTTATGATTTATTCCGTTACTAGAATTTAGTGCATAAAATTTATCTTTAATAGGCAACTTAATTTTTCTGTTCCATTATAAGATTAAAAATCCTTCTTTTTGCATGATATAACTAATGCAAATAGTAAGAAAAAAATCTAAAAAGCGAAAACAGTTTATCTAATCAGAGCAATAAATCTGAAAAAAAGGATTTTCGCAATTTAACTCAATGTAATACATTATGGAATCGATGACGCAATAAAATATAACTAAATGGCTTCTTTTTCCGTCTACTTCCTTCATTTTCCTATTTATTGCCGCCAATCTTTTTGTGGTTTTTCGCTTGATCAATTTCGCGTCGTTCTCTTAACAGGGAGAGGATTCAAACGAATTTAAGGTTTTTGATTTATTCATGTTTACCGCAACAATTTATGGAATTTGGTACAGACGACTCATTATTTTCGTGAATCAAGACTATCTGAACCACGTTTCCCATGAATTTGAGTGATTGCCGGTGGTGAGTGAACCATGTTACAACATGTACAAGTTACACATCCTTTAATATTTTGATTCCATCATATGTTTACATAAATAAACAAAAAAAATGTAAACAAAGTCGCGAAAATTGTTTCAGTTAATGGATGAGTATAATTTAAGAAAGATATTCAAAACTAATATTGTACCTCTGTTTCCGGTAAGCAACAGAAACACAAAAAAAGGAAATTCAAATTCGATGCAGTTGCTATAGAATGTGCGAAATTAGAAAGTTCTTCTACCGGTAAACCATGTTAATGTTGTGAAAATTTCATGGCACCACAAAAATTTATACAAAGCTACTTATATGGCGCTAAAAAACCAGAATATTGCCGACTCCATTCCAGATCAATATATCGGAGATATAATTTTTTAACAAAAGTTATTTATTATTCCGGAAAACGATTAACATCTAATTTCTCAAAATAATTAAATTTAAGGAAAGGATCCATTCAAACTGCAAATGATCTTACATAATAAGAATGATCTTATTTTTTTACATTTTTTTTTACTAAATATTAAGCTTTTAATATTTTATTTTATTATATTATATTATTTAATACAACTTAAACTAACTGAATGCTTTTTGTAAATGAGGATTTTTCTAGTATAAATATATATATAAAATAATAGTAGTTTAATTGAATATTAAACCAAGATTTTCCAATTCAGAGAAAAGCCTTCTTGCTTGAGTTAAATAACGATTACATAGTAGGATCCCAGTGTTGAGCACTGGGTATATATATATTATGATATTTTAACGTTTCTCTGCAATAAAGTTCGCGAAATAATAACTGGAAAATGTAATCGAAAGTTAAACCATCAAAATATGATATAACTGATCTTTGAAATCTGTCGTTTAATTAATTGTTTAAAAATTATTTAAACTTACAATCAATATAATAAGTGCTTCTTATTTATCTTATTTAATTTTATTATACTAAATATTAATATATTATTATTATTAATAATATTATTAATATTTATTTATAATTAAATATAAAAATATAATTAAATATAAAAAATAATTATTATTAATAATATATTATTAATTATATTAAATATAAATATTATTATTTATAATTATTTCTTTTTAAAGCCATACTCAAAATCTAAAATTTCAATAAGAAACGAATAAAATATTTAACATTATTTTACTGATTACAATAACTCTGTAATCAAACTAATTATTATTATTTATAAATATAATAATAATTACCAATATCTGTCTAGCAATAAGTAACCCATAACAATTTAATTCACATAATAATTATTATTAAATATTAATATGCATATTATTATTATATGGATAATATTAACTTACAAATAATAATAAATGTTAAATATACATTAAAAATATGATATATTTATAACGTATTATTAATGTATATTTTTATTAATAATATATCATTTTTAATTATTTAATATTATAAATATAATTGATTATTGTAATAAAATGCATACATATAAATTTTGGGTAAAAATAATACTCTTACATAATTATAATAGTTAATTCGATTTTATAAATATAATAAAAGAAATGTATATTAAATATTAAAAAAGAATTTATCTCTTCTTAATTTTCAGTTACGGTCATAATTTTTTTTATTAATAACGAAATTAAAATTATAAAAAATTTTTTTTTAATTTTTTAAGGAATAAAAACTTAAACGATCAAAGAATTTGAGGTATATATACTTGGCTAATTAATAACTAAAATGAATGGCTACTGTATATATATAGGACAAAATTGATTTAATAATTATGATGGATAACTATTGAAGGTGATTTAAAATTGAGATAAAGAAAATTTGTAATAAGAAATAAATTTTGGCGTTCAAGATCTACTTGGCCGGCTCGGAAGTTAAACATTACATGCCCGAGGAGTATTATATTTTATTTTAAATTCTTAGAATTTTATAATTCCTGGAAATAATATTGAGCTTCTGCATCTTGCCATTGAAATTCCGGGAATGCAGAGCGAAGTTCTTGGAAATGTGAAAGGATTAAAATGACTCAGTCTGGAGAATATTAATCCGAATTTATTGATCGAAATTATATTTCATGGATGCGGTCGGGGTTTAAATATGATCCGTGAAGAAGGAACATATTCGTTGAACCCTTCCGTTGAATGTGTAAAAATCTTGAATTTTCAAAGCTTTGCAGCGCATTCAAACAAGGTTATAACATCTTAAATCGAAAGCAAACACGACGGAAACCTTTACATCAAAAGCTAGAATCCCAGTTCGCATCGGAGGCAAACTTTTCAAGAGGTTCCTGGGGGAAATAGCCTGTACACTATGCGGAAAACCAAGGCAACGGGAAATAGCAAGATGTGAAAAGAGTTAAAATTTGAAGATGGGAAAATGCCGGAGCACTAAAGAAAATTTACTTTAAAAAAAGAAGAGTTCAAAATTTAGTCCGAATCTTTGAGGATAGTGACATTAAGAAAATCTCCGGAGGCAATATGTCTATCAAGAAATGGAATCCTGGCAAATAAATATCAACATATTGTGTAAAATCCGGGTATATTTAGTAAGAGCGATGCAATTTAAAATTGAGAAACGGAGAATCATAAAGAACCTAAACAGAAGAAATTAGCAAGATCCAAATATTGTTGCAAAGCGAAAAAGAATCACTAAAAAAGTTGTGTTGTCCTTTTTGGAATTAATAACAGTGGTCATTAATGTCTCTAAATCATGCTGCATTCATGATACTTATGAAAGAAAATTCGCCATAAAATAAAAAGATCCACTAGATGTAAAAAGATCTCTTCGTTTAGCTTGAAGCTCGAATATCTTTTTGCCCTTTCGTTTGCTTGTTT
The DNA here is from genome assembly GCA_028565995.1 of Ricinus marginatus. NCBI lineage: Eukaryota > Metazoa > Arthropoda > Insecta > Psocodea > Ricinidae > Ricinus > Ricinus marginatus. The sequence goes on along the minus strand of JAOWBB010005079.1, from coordinate 111,644 downwards.
CATCTCGAATTCCAAAACTATCTTTCCATGCATTTGTTTTATATTTATGCGGAAAATTTTGAATAGACTTCTTTTGACATAATCTTCTATCTAACATAAATCATGGATATTTACGATTGATCCGTGATAACAGATTTATTTTTCACTGATATATTCCAGATAAATTATTATTTTGTATCGATTCGAAATTTTACATTCAATTGTCGTAAAATTATGTAAACTTTTTTTTGATCATAGTTTTATGTATCATCATATCATTCCATCTCTAACAATTAAGATCTATTAAATGCGAAGATGAACATGAATGATGCAAAGGTGATCTGCGGGAAAGACACAGAAGACGTAAAAGAGGAAATGATGTAGCAGAAGAAACATGGAATTAAAAGAATGCAGAATGCAGAAGAATAGCCAATGTAATTGCCTGAGGAAAGAAAAAATGGTACGCAAATGAAACAGTAGAACGTATAAAGATACTATTTATCAGTTATCTATGAAAATATATTTTAATATATATATTATATATAATAATACATATTTTTATTATGCATAATATTATATTATATATAACATATATATATTTTGTTTCATTGCTAATATTTCGTGTCATATTCATTTCGATATTATCGTATTTTCATCGTGCCACATTTTCCTATATTTTTTCCTATAAAGAGCATTATTTAATCAACAATCTCATACATATTTTCTTTTGAAAGAGAAATGTTTAGCATTGTGATATATATTTTACTAGTGACAAAAATATCAAGATGAAAAACCGTAAAAAGGGTTAATATGAATTTTCAAGGTTTGTTTAATTTCTTGCTTTTTGGGGAAACACCTTTTCAAATCTCTTACTTAACCGTTCACTTTTGCATGACCAACCACAATTACTGCAACATCTTTCATAATAATCGAAAACAAATCATATTTTCCGGAATTTTTTGCTCGCGACAAATTCCTAGTTTTTTTCATTTTTAAGTACTCCTGAGCAAAAGATTTATATTTTCTGCAACCGGAAAAGATGAACTCGCGTCTAAAAGGGAGCTTTTACGTAAGGGACTTATTGACATTTCCCATTTCTGGATTGAATTTTTTTTTTTTTTTACGGACTTCCTTTTCTAATTTCAAAAGGATCAATTCCATTAAAACTAGATTTTTCTGGATGTCATCTCAGAGGAATGTTTCTTTCAGATAGAAAACTTTCTGTTGATTTGTTCAGGAATTTGAAATACCAGATCGGATTATAAAATTACAAAATAATTTTTTTCTTCATAATTTTCGCGATCAGGAAATAAATTCCGGCGAAAATTAATATGACAAATTTTTATATTGATTGATTTATTTCAAAACATCCACTTTGAAAATTCAAATTTTTTTTTACATTTATAAATAGTGGAGTTCATTCAGAGCAAATTGTACTAAAAATCATAAATTTGAAGTAGAATATTTATCCAATTCCAGCAGATTGAAGATATAATACAGCGATTCGATTTAAATCATAAAAAAAGAATATGGATGCTTGCTGACATTTTCCTATTTTATAAACGATGAAGAAAAGGATTGTAATTTCAATGGAAAATAAAAATTTTCCATTGTCAGCAATAACTGGAAATTCGAATGGAATTCTTATAGAGTATTAAAGAATTTTCGTCTAGTTAGAATGCGTTTCTTATAAAGGATTTATTAATGGACATTAAAGTGAAACTATTAAAAGTAATTCAGCAAGGAGATGTTAGTATTGTTTAAATGCTCTATAAGAAAAATTTGTTGTGGGTGACTTCTGAAGAAGAAAGTTAGCTAACTATGGCATTTTCGGATTATGTTCGGCTAATCAAACCTTCTTTTAATTAATGCAAACCCCTTTTTTTTGCATTATTATAAAAGACTACAAAATATAAGGGAAATCAAACCCTTTTCTTCAAAGGATGAAAAATATAAGCATCACAGAATACATTTTAGGCAAAAATCAGACCATAGCCTTTGTTTTTTCTTCCTTTCTCTTTCTTGGTTCACTTCGCAAAAGTTTGACGTTATGGAGTCGAAAAAGGTATGGTTCGAAATTTTTGAAATGAATCTTCGCACAGACTGTGGCGAAATATTCGTATTCCTCGCGCTCTGTTAAATCCAGTGTTAATGCGACGATTTTAAATTCCATAATTCGAGCAAAATTAGAAATTTTCAGGGCGAACGCCCGACATTTTCACGGTTGTAAAATCATATCCGACATGCACCGGTGCAAATGAATAATTATTTCGGTTGGATTGAAAATCGATTTTTCAGTTTGTAGTGGCAGCAGAAACAAAACATTAACTCAACGTTAAATAGATGTCAAATTTAGTTGTTTACAATTTTTGTGTGCATATATATAAACGTCGGAATTCTATATTTCCTATGTTCGGAGATAGATACGAACTGCGGGAAAAATTCCCTCATTTACTCCCTTAAAATACTGCAATTCTCAAATACAGATTTTCAAAGCATAATTTTTATTAATGTCATAACTAAAAACAAGAATGCTGCTAAAAATCGGGAAAAAAATGCGTATTAAACGGAAACTGATTATTAATATTGATTATTTAATATACAATAAATGCATAGATGGAAGAAAAAAATCAAAAATGATAGAAGACAATGACATTAACAAAATTTGTTTTTTCATGAAAAAGACTGAATCTGTTTATAGTAATATGAGATTCATAAGCAAACATTAAACGAAAACTATTAAACTAAATGAAAATTAAATTTCCAAAAAATTTACATTCATAACTGATATTTAAAAATATATTATAATATTCATTCAATATAAACAAACAAGGAATAAAATAAATAGTATAGTATTTATATTCTTATACATTTTATATTTATATATCATTACAGTATTTATTATATTTATGTATAATATATATGATTGGTGATACAACTACATGTTAAAAATAATAGAAATAAAATGTTAGATTTTATAAATATTTACCATTCCACTTATTTAGAGGAAATATTTTGTATCAAATTTTTTTTCATAATCTTAGTTATCACACGTATTATGTGAATATAAAGTGTAAAAATATAGATGTTCATAACGAAAATTTAAATATTATAAATAATATAGTAAATTATTAAAGGATTATGATGTAATAATAATATAATCTTAAGAATAAATTGTAGTGCAATTAAAACATAAATAATGTTTTTTATAATGGTAAGCGTAAATTTATTATGTATACTTTAACGGTCTTTAAAAGTAATTTGTTTAATATATATTAAATTTATTATAATGGACTTAATAGATTGTATAAATTTAAAGATATATATTTATACATTATGATAAGTTATATTGTATGATACACTCATAAGACTTAATAAAAATGTGTATATATCCTATTTTATAAATTATAATATTTCACTTTTATATAAATATATTATTTATGAAAGATATATCAGTTTAACTGATTAACATTTATCAGTTAGTTCTTTTAATGAAATTTATTATTTTAATAGACAATTTATGAACACAAATCCAAATAAACATATTAAACAAATATTAATAAAATTTTCGTATTATTAGAAAATTAATTTGATAATGAATATTATAAAACAGTAATTATAACATATGCATTGTGTTTATTAATTTTTTATGAGTGTAAAAAATGCCATACATGGATAATATTTATACGAGAAATTATTTTTAAAGTACAATTAAGCAATAATCATTTAATTATAATAAATATTTATAGTCCATCATAACACAATATAATTTATATCTATATATTATAATTATTTATAATTTTCTGTTGCTTTTTTTTGATCATTTATTTCTATGCTACTTTTATTTGCTTTTCGTAGTTTCATGGTTTTGTACATTCATATTTTGTATTGTTTATAATAAGATTGGGATAGAGTATATAAATATAAAAATAAATTTAAAAAGTGAAATTATGTTAATTAATTTGCTTTATCTTTTTTAAAAAATTTATATTTCTAAGTACTCTTAATTAAATTTTCGTAAATTATTTTTTGTTATATGAATTAGAAAAAATTGAGTTTCACATTGGTAAAAAGCTTTTCGCAGTCAATAAGGATCGTTGATGTATTTGTTTAATGAAAAATAGCATATATATGTTATTTATAATCAATTAATGAATAAAGTTTGGAAAGTTAAAATATTCGCTGCCATAGCTTGTCCAAAATATTGACAGTTTACATTATGAACATTAATAAGAGTGGAAATGTTATTTCTCTTATAACTTTATATCTTTTATACGAAGTTATTCATTATCCAGAATTTTCTGGTAAGCATTTGAGTGAATGACAATTTACGGGACATTTAACTCAATTTTTATATTTCGTTTATTTTTTTTGAGTCTATTTACTCTTTTCATTAATTTACTCGAAACCTTAATCCAATAACATAATAAAATAAAGTGATACTTAATAAAAAATTTATAATTCCGAAAAGGTAAAATAACAGCAAGGATAATATCAAATTTTGATTTAGCGAATCATTTTCGTGTGGGAATACGGATGTTTGGATTAAAACATAAAAACAGATTATATGGGGGAGGTTAATTCAGAGAATGGTACGAGTTAAGATTCATTGTGAGTCACTTTTCTGAACCTTTTTATGACTGGATCCAGCCACGGAGGAAAACAGGCTGAACCCGAATGCTTAAAAAAAATGGTAGATTGCTGTTTTCTTTTAACTGCTCTTCTTATGTTAGTTAAATTTCTGAAAGTCGCGATTTATCTCCGGGAAAGAGTTAAGCTTGGCCGGAACGGAAAATTGACAAGAAAAGATAGTAGCGCATAGGACAAAAGAGTTTTAACATCCGAATTTTTTTTCACTTGTTCAAACCCTTGTTAAGCCATTGTAATCACCGAACAAAAAAGAAGTTATAAGGATTCTTCATTTTGCCTTTAAAAGCTCTCTGCGGATCCTTTGGAAATCGTCTGCCGTGAAAAATTCGAGGAGCAAAGAGAAAAAAAAATCGAAATCAACCATCGGAGGTTATGGCTTCGCCACAGACATGATCGAGGATCGATTCGCTTTAATAATCGAAAATGTCTGCCGCAAATAAGTCCTCTCACGCGGAGAAAGGTTCATTAACGAGTAGAGCGAGTAGAAGGGTAAATGTAGGGGAGGAGTTTTATTTGCAACTGAATCTCTGTAATAACTGAACTTTATTCTCCGATGCGACGTGATGTATGCGAAAATTATTTTTCGTGTTTGTGGATAAAAAAATATCCTCAAAAAAGATCGAAAGAAAAGACAGATGAAGTCGGAAATGTGTTAAAGACTTTTAAACGAGGTTGTGGAAATACAAACAAGAATAATGTTATATGCTATTAAAAAAAATTCGGCGGAAAAAACTACAATTTTTATTCCGTGAATATTATAATTTTTTGCCCGTTAACTTAGAAGTGAACAACACAGAAAATTTGAAGGCATGTAAATAAAAAAATAAAAGCAGTTTTTATTATGTCAGAATCATCCCTTTCCTCAGAAAAAGTAATCGATTCATATGATCCCGCTTTATCTAAATAAAATTTATATTAAATTTTGGATCAAACCTAAAAAGGCCTCATATATGAAGGCTTTTTCAATAAACTCATTTTCGGTGTCTTATAATAGTGTGAAGGCTATTTTTACAGTTTTATATTTTCCTTTAATTAAGTACTGTAATGGGGTTAATTAAATTTAGTTATCACGTTTATAACGCCAATATATTTCAAATTATGGCCTTTTTTTATCCGTGCACTTTTTGCGGGTATTTACAAGATAATTTATTGTTATGTTTTATAGCCGTTGATCAGAATACAAAATATGAAAAATTTTTACTTAAATACTTTCTAAAATTCGAAAGGAGCGTCATATAGATGTAAATTATAGTGGACCAGTTAATGTGAGGGGTAAATTTGATATTAAAATTTGGAAACTGCGAAGCTGCCGATGCAAAAAGTAAACAGAAAGTTCTTCGGCAAGGGTTTTAATTAACATTTGATAAAAGCAGTGCTCCATTAACTTCAGGTGAGTGAGGGTGGAAACTTTTTCCGGAAAACTTTCCTCGTCAATGAAAATATTTTTCTTTTATATTTCAATTCGATTTGTATGCAGTATTTAAAATCTTATAAAACGCTTGCAAAATCAAGTATTGCAAGTGTTTTCAACTTGAAGATTCTAAATCCAACTGTTGTCAGTATTAATCAGTAACAGATATAATTATCGTTATATAACAGTATTTGATCCTTTTATAATTTATGTAAACTCACCATTTGCCTCGATAGCATCGCTTTCAGGAGAAGCGGTTCCTAATTCATTATTCCCAACATCAGAAACTCAGTTTCATTAATATTCAAATGCCCGTTGTTTATATTTAGATTCATTAATACACATGAATTTCTTTTTCTTCTAATTAGCGTTCCTATATTCGTTTACAAAATCTACAGTTCTTTCAAGCAAAAACTGAAACCTTTGAATTCAACTTCCATAATATATCAGAACTTAAAGAAGTATTTAGATTAATAAATTAATCATTTTGCTAATTAATAACTTTAATAAAAGAATTATATTTTTAAGAAAGTAGTTGCATAAATCAGCAGCAAACTAATTTAATAATTACTTATTGTATTTTCGTTAACTTCGATATTAAATAATGTTTTCCTAATATTCCTAAGAAGACACATTAAACAGTTAATATATTTAATCATGATACATTATTTTTTTAATATTTGTATATAAAATTAATACGTGTAAGTATATTGCTCATAATGTAGTAGTAGCTCATTTATTTTTTGTTTATCTTTTATGACAATAACTATTTTATGATGTACAAATATAATTATATTATTTATGCTTATATTGTATAACTTAATTTAAATCAATTTATTGTTACCACTAAAATAAAACGTATTTGATGATTTAAATTTACGGTTCTTAATTAAGCATTCGACAAGCTTGACAAAAACTTTTGTAGAAAGAAAATGACGGTTTGATATGTACATAACATTGTAGTTTTTAAAATGTTCTTTTATTTGAACAATACAATCCTTGCAAATATTTTTTTATAATTCTTGCGTTTCATGAATAAAATTTAAAAAAAAATTAAGAAGTTTAAGCTGCTAAATCTTTAAAAACTATTATTCATGATCTTAGTTGAACAATAAAGAATTTATGAATCTTTTTTTAACTGTAATATCGCATTATCATTCCGTTCTGAGTAGACTGATGAATTATTTTATGCATTAGATGCATTTATTTTCCGAATATCAGAATGACGGCAAAAACAATGGAAGATTTCCCATTTGATATTGATATCGATGTCAAATATTTCGAAGGGACTTGTGAGAATAGGATTGTAGAAATCTCATTTTTGGTTTATGTTTTTTGGGAAAATGATCAAAATCCTGTCACTTCACCTTCCTCCCGTAGTATAATTTTATTTTATTTTTCCGCCCATTTTATTTTTTTTTTTAAATTTTATTCAGTCTATATATGCAGAGCAATTAATCACCCGTCACGATGCTTTAGTGAAGGAGTTCTAATTGGCATTTCTCATCGTGTGGTTACTTCAATTCAAATTTTAAATCTCAATTTATTTTCAAAAAGAAAATCAATTTCCTATAATAGACTGTTTGCGGGAAGGAGTGTTCAAGAGATCTGCACAAATCCCTGCACAAGGGTGAAAGCAGATTTGTCCTCAAATCCTCTTCAGCGGCCTCTGGGAGGGCACACACTCGTTCACATACACACACAAAGGGCTCATATTCTCATAATACCGAACATCTATTAGCCCTTTTTTCCAGCCTTTTCATTTTTCCCTCGAGGAGGATTCTTTCTATTTTCCCTTCGCATTGCTGTTCGGGATCCGTGCTGCTGACTGTTGCGATCGATTTTTCTTACCTCTTTCCGCCCTCTTCGTAAAGGAAAACTTTTTATGACTATATTCTATGCTTTTAATGATTTGTCAGCCCTCCTCCGATTCCTTTCGCATTTTTCCTTTGAAACGAAGTTTTTAGGGTGATAATTACCCTCTTCGAAGTTGTAAAAGTTTGTAGGAAAATTCAAGAAAAATGTCAGCAATATTTAGGATAAGGGATTTTTTTTACAATATAAAGCATTCAAAATTTGAATTTATAAAAAGGAAAATTATTTTTATGGGCACAAAAATTTCATACATAAAATTGATAGGTTTAACCCATTGAAAATGTATCGGATAAATTCTTTTTCGTTATCTGGAATTGAGAAAATGTGATGATTTGTGTCAATATGTGAACGCAATGCGGAAAATTGTCTTTAAAATTGATCACAGATGAGAATTTCCTGAGAGAAATTGCTAACTATAATATTGAACTGAAATATCAGTATTCGGGAAAATTTTGATATAGAAAAATTTGCGCAGCTGCATAGCATAAAGAATACCTTAAGATGATACAAAAACTGCGGAATTAACATAAGGTTTTTGTTGCCAAAAGCTGAAATTCCAATTCCTCTATCGCACGTCATTCATCATAGACATGTTAAGTATATTGCTTTCAGATTCAATTACACAATTCACTTGCCTTTCATGTCGGAAAATTTTCTGAGAATTTTTCTTCTTTTAAATATTTCCTCTTTTTTTTTCAATTTTGAATTATGGAAAATTGTAAAACGCATCGTTAAACCCGTGCATAAAACGGAAAGTTAAAAATGTGAGACATATATAATATGTAATTTTAATCTCATTAAAATAAAGAATGAAAAGAATTATACGAAAAATGTTTAATGGAATAAAAAATAAAAATAATCTGAGCACACAACAACATTGATGTACGTGCAATGGCATGGACGGGGAATCAACTGGCTAACTCAAATAGGGCTGCCAACCTTCAAAATAAACCGCAAAATTTCTGGTTTTACAAAAAACATTTTATGTAAATATTATTTTCATTATTTTTTTAAACGTTCAAAGTTTAATTTATTACCATTTTCTGTTTATTTATTTTTCCGCTATTTCTTCGAACGGGTAATGGCACGAGTAACCTTTGATGCCTTTTTCGGTAATTGAAATTTCTATTTTTTTTTTTAAATCATACAGGAAAAATGGGTGAATTTTCTTTTATTGAGACACTTATTTACATTGAGCCGAAACGAATTAGGGCAACAGGTTTTGGGAGTTTTGAAAAATTAGTTTTAAATGACCATTTCTGACGGCATTTTTCAAAACTTTTCTTCAAATGGTTTTCCCAGCTTTCAGTACTCAAAAGGAAACATGAAAGAGTTTAATTTTCTGTCGCATTTATAACCAATCAAAATGATTCGATTTGAGTCAGTTCAGAATGATCTTCAAATGACAATCTAATGTCTATTGTTCGTTTAAATGATCATTATTGATTCTTATTTATCATACAGAGCAATTAAATTAGGCGAATTACATAATTCAGTAATAATTTCCGCATTGTGTGGACTGTTCCGAAACATTAGGCCTTAAAAATCAACATTAAAATTAAAACGTAAGTTTTATGTAACTTTCTAGTCGGAAGATATTGGATACGAATAGTAATGAAAGAGACTGAAAGTGAAAGGGCTTAGAAGGAAATATTAAAAATAAGTTTCAAAGGCCATGCCGGTGAGCATCCAAGAAAGTTTAAAGGAATTTTCCTTTTCAAAAATTTTAAACTGAAAATTCGCTCAAAGTGAAAGAGTCAAATGAATTCGGGTTTTCTGAAATTTTAACAAAAAATGTAAGCATCGCGGCGATGTCGCGATTTATGGGGAGGAGAAAAAAATATTGCGAGATGCCAATTAAAAAATCCTTGAATGTATTGCCAGCATCTGCGGTCCATTTCGCATTCGGAAATGAATCTGCTGTAACAGTTGCGAGAAAATATACAAAATAGAAGAAGCGAAGCAAGGAGAAACAGGAACAGAAGAGAAAGAGAAATGTTTTTCCATTCAGACACTTAACCAAATTTATCCGGAGTCGAATCTGAATCGGTGAATTTTATATTTTCGGCTCAGAAAATCTGAAACCGAATAAAATCAAGCTGATGAAAAATCGTCTCTGAGCATTATTTAAAATAGTTAGCAGCTTCAGTAACATATACATATATATATTTACATACATATATATATATATAAGTAAATGGAATGTATTGCTGTGGAAGAAATTTCGATATGTCTTAAATTTATTATATAGTGATGAATGAAAGAAACCGACTTTTAAAGTCGCAGGAATATTATCCCAATTAAAGGATTCCCTTGAGGGAATCTAAAAAAAATCCATTCCTTAAGGAGCACAATATACGAAGACTTCGTATTCAGTATCATCAAAAACTTGGCTAGTTTATACAAAATTGAATATGTTCATAATGCATGAGTAATAGAACCGTGGCATATAATTTAAATTAAAATCTTCCACCCAATCTTTCTCCTTGTGTAACACTTAGCTCATTTAATCAAATTGAGGGGTAACAGAACAAAATTGGTGCTCCTCTTGACCAAGACCAACTACCTCCCTTAATCTAACTTCATTTCGCTTCTAAATTTCCATATAAATTGCCTGATTAAGAAATAAGTTATGATGGAAAATTCGGTTAAAAACCTTGTCGGTTGGTAAAACGGTTTTCGCTGTAATTCGAACATCTTAACCGGCAGCAAACGCTTTACATAACCATGTCCGGCATAAGAAATAATAAATGATAATATATTTTTACATCGTAGCTATGAAGCACGGATTATCGTCATAAACTACGCATATTAAATTAAATTTGAGGCATACCATTTCCAGTGAACATCAAACAAATATTTTAAAAATGAAAAATAAATATATGTACAATATCTAAACATATAAACATACATATATGATATCGAACCCAAAAATTCGTAGTTCATTACATTTTACTTCAAAAATCCTTATTCGCATCACAGATCTCAAAATCGCATCATAGAATGCGATATATTATCGGCATGTGAATTAATACATTCTAAATATAATCCTAAGATATAAATATAGTCGTAATTAATTCTGAAAATATAAATATTATTTCTATTAACATAAAATATCCTATATGAATTTTTCTAGCGTGTATGGTATAAAATTAATCTACTAATTCTTTCTTTATACATCGTGATTTATTATATTGTCTTTATTAAAAACAATTTAAAAAAGATATAATGTTATAAATTTTTTTTAATACATAAATACAACATGCAAAATATACAAATTTTTACTTGACTATATAAATATACAATTCATTATCTATTAAATTTAACTTTAACTCATGCCTTTAAAGGACTATACTTAACTATTATAGTTATTATATTTAACTATGAAATTGGAATATGTTTATGTTAATCTTATTAAATAACGTAAAGTTGTTAAATTTAGTTATGCATTAATTTAATGTATTAAATATTAAGAAAATATATGTATTGGGTGTATGTATGTAATATAAGTATCCTTTTCCATTAGTATGCATATGTTGAATTAATGCACATAAATAATTTTCATGCATTATAACACGCAGATCTAGTCTTTTACCGATAAATTCTAAAATTAAAAAAAAATTTTTTTCCATCGTCACATGTTTATATGAGGTAATATACCAATAACAAATTTAGTACTCTATCAAGACCAATACAATTCAATTGCTTAACGAAAAATTTTAATTTCGAGATCAAAACGGTATTTTTGTTTTTGTATTATTATAAAATTTTTATATTTTTGAAGAGAATAGTATTACATATAAATTTTATTAATTAAGAAAAGTCATGTACGGATAAAACGATTTTGTAACCGTAAATTTTTCAAGCATGATTTATGCTTCACTTGGTATATTATATACAGCAAAGGTTAACATTTGTCTGTACTTATCTCCAAATGTTAATATGTCGTAATAATAAATGTCAGTTATTATGATGTATTGAAAGTGCGACAAGGCAATATATTTCGTTTGAATGTAAATTTTTAATATTAAAATAATCTGAAAAAGATTCAATATGTGAGCAAATAAATTGTTTTTGTGATAGAAGTTATTGAGTTTTGATTCAGTGTTTTAGTTTCTTAAATAACCTCAAAGATTTTTTTTAACAGGTTGCTATTAGAAACTGAAATAAGGTGTATCTAAGAGAAGCATAGTAAGCTTTTATTGTACAAAACAAGGATTTTAAGAAAGTCGCTACAATATTTCTTATATATGAAAAAGGTAACATTTATTTAACTACTTCTGCCTCATCCATCATTGAATATATATTAAGAAAATGAAAGTGTAAAAATTTATATTGAAGCAGTGACACTTTTATTAATATTACACATAAAGAAGCTCAAAAGAGATTTTAAAATATAAAATTACATATCGATATGTAAAACGTATTGAGAATTTTCATATCTTATTTTAATATCATCCACCATTTTTTACAGTTAATATTTTAAAGTTTAACGTTAAAAATCAAAAAAGGTACTGAAACGTGGAGTCTTCATAGAGTTCCTTTAACCGCAAAATTGTGTGACATGCTATTATGAAACAAAATATCGACATTAATATCTAAGAAAGTGCGAATGCAGGCAAAGTCGGCAAATGCAATCTTTCATTGGCAACTTTCAAAGATGCCATTGCCAACTGTTGTAGATAAATGTATGTAATACAATTAATTGAGAAAATTCGTCATAATTCAGATCTGTTTGCCAATGGTCTTTTCGACGCTTAGCGCCCCGGGATTCCGGGTTTTTGCTTTATTTTTATGATTTTCTTCCGCATCTTCTTTAATTAATTTATAGCTGCTTAGAAACGTTCTTTCGCTTGTGAGAGCTCGGAAAATTACAAAATTTAGGTTTTATAATTAATATTAACCGCGGTTGCGTTGGTTATAAAGGTGTTATCGGCTCAACTTAGTGTCGTGACGTCAATTGAAGTTGCACACTGAGAAAATTTTTTTTTCATTTTCCAAAATGGTGCCTTTTATCATTTCGAGGTGATATTTTTTCCGAACACATGGCAAGCATTCGGGCTTTGTTTACTTACATAATAAATGCAATTATGTCGGACCCAAAATTAGTCCAGTTTGCTTCATGTGAGAAATGTTATGACAATATGTCAATCAAAATGGAAAAAATAATCATTAAATGTACTCCTTTCGATTTTATTGACAATCGTTTCTTTTACAATAAAGAATAAGTCATTGTGTTCAAATATTACATTTCCGCATAAATTTTTTCTCAGGACCTATAAATCTAACACTACTGAGATTTTGTTTGCCCTGACTCATGCCTTAAATATTTTATTATAAATTCTTTCAGTACTCAAATTAATTTTATAATAATTGCTCATTTTCAACGCAATTATTCAAATTCTTTTTTGTTTATACATGTAATGTGATTCATAACCTAAGGTAGGATTTATCATGATACTGGTTTAGTTACAATTTGCGCTTTAAAATCATTCCTTTGATTGATATTTATATTTTTTTGTTTTTAACTTAGTGATGCTAAAGTTTAACTAATTGTGGTTATTAGTTAAATTTCACAATTTCCCAATACGATAAGATTCTAGATCGGCTTTGAATATGATCTTAAATTTCCTAAATGCTAAAAGCGTTTTAGTTAAAAGTCATCTCAATATTATGCCTGCCCAAAGTGAACTACCGGATATAAATCAACGAACCGATATTGGAGCGCAGGTTGAGGAGTCAGAAAATCAAAATTGATTTTCCGGGCCCGGGGGCCACTTGCTCCCTGCGAATCAAAAATCGATTTCGTAAAACAGAGTCATGCATTTCGGAACAGCCTTTCTCCTTTACTATCCCCCCTTCCCTATCCTGCAAAGTATTAAATTTAAGTTCTCTTATTAGTTTGGTTGCGGATGATGAAAAAAAAAGCTTACATATTTTTAATATCTTAATGATACTCTTTAGTTTTGAAAAAGCTAGTGGTTATATTGTTAACGTCATGAAAATGCAAATTATCATTTCGAATTGAAAATTGTCCTCAATGAAAAATCTTTCTCAACACGAACCACCCATTAAAAACGTCATATTTAAATATACAAGATATTTTTTGCCATTTAACTCGATTTTCTCATGCCTTCCTTCAAATATATAATTTGTCCGTTGCGCAAAAAGAGGCGTAGAATAATCCATAAATCCTCCTACCATAATGCTCTATGCGTTGCCTACCGACTTTGATTTTCTTTTAGTAATCAAAGCTGATACTTATAATATTGTTTTACTTCATTAAAGAAAAACTAAACTGCAAGTTAAAAAAGTTCGATGGGTTTTCGGCACAAGTAAACAATTCGTTTAACCTTTTACAACCAATGTGCTAACCATCTAATTTTTAGCAATAGGAGCATTTGGGATGCTTCTGGTGATATCATCCATTATCATTCTGGTTGTTAAGGATAAAGAAAAAGTTTTGTTTTTAAAAAAATTCTATTATATCTCTCATGAATGAAGAGAGAAATATTTTCCTGATTGAAAAAATTCCGGTTACTACTATTTTAATAGATGATGTTTCGTATTAAGCGGAGTTTATGAATATGGAATCATGTGACAATGATATGAGACCAAAGTTATATGTTACAAAAATTTAGTACTTACACAATCCTACGCTTTAATATATTTATGTAACAAAAAATTCAAGATTCATTCACCTATTTAACTATACAACATCGATTTATGGATAATATAAGTGTAATTAAGTTACGACATGAATAAAAAAATAAATGAAAAATTAGAAAATTGTTTTTACTTTGCTGGTTACCTTCTCAAAAATTATTCATTCCAGTAATATTCTTGTACATTTTATATTATATCAGAGTATTTTACTGAAAAATAAGCAAAAATATCCGTTGGAAAAGCATAACTTGTCTTCTAGGATGAACAACTTTTGCTTGATTTCAGAAGAAAAGTCATTTAGAGAGAAAAATTTTTCTAATCACAGAAGAAAACAGAAGGGGCAAAATAAAAAAATCTTGGACAATTTATAGCGAAGATTCTTTTTTAAAACTGAAAGTTTTCTCTTTTAAAATTAGCATTTAGTGGGTGAAAAGAAACGGGTAATGAACTATCTGCGTGACTACTATAGTGGATCTGCTTAAAAACTAAAAACATTATAAAACTTTTATTTAATTCCATAAAATTGTAATATTTAAAAGTTAATCCGGTCAACTAAAAACAATTTAAATTTTTTTTTAAATATAAGATATATAACAGAAATATATAATCTTTATTTTTTATATTAAAAAACTTTTATGTTTGACGAATATGAAAATAAATTTTGACATAAAGTTAAGAAGCAAATTTCTAACAGATCTCTATTATAAAATTTTTCTATATAAGAAAACGTACATAACGAAGAAATATTATAAATTATAAAACAATAAAAATAGGTAAACAAAAAAAATAACGGTAAGAAAAATTATTTTATATGAATATGCATATGATATATTCATTCAATTCGATAATCTTGTATTCAGCTGGAAGTCGAACATAGTATGCACATTTCGATTTTTTTTGGTATATTTCCAAGTTCGCAGGGCGATAATTCTCCTTGAATAAATGGATTTGATATATAATATCAAATTATGAAAAAAATATTTTAAATATATAATTCTCAATTTTAATTTTATGCAGTTCTAATATTCTTTTAAAGAAAATTAATAAGGGGTTTTAATACTGAAGAAACATTTTTTGATTCAGGTTGATTCATCACTTTCGGATGAAAACATATTGAAAAAAAAACATGTTCATGCTACATTCCTATTTGCAAATAGTCATGCCTTTGTGACATTAGAGATTTAGCTAGTGCTTTGTGTTTTATTATTGTTACTGTCATTATTGTTGTTGTTGCTGTTATTGTTATTGTTAATTTTGGGACTTGATAATGGTAAATTTATTAAGACTTGAATTTATATATATGTAACATTTAGAAAAAAATTTTATATTGAAAACATCATTCTATGGAAATCAGATGAGATTTACATTCTTATAACCGAGTGATGTGTCTGGTAATTAATGAGGTCTTTCCGGTGCATTTTTTGGATTGTAAAGATTTCCTATAAACAGTTCAATGCCGACATTAAAAAGGCCTTTACGATTCATTGGGGCATAGGATCCACACACCCTCAAATATTGAATACAGTCTGAGAATGGAATTAAGTCCTTTTTTGTGTAAAATGTACATATATATACATTATATTTTACATGTATTATATTTAAAAATTTTTTTTTCTTTTTTTCACTACATGATTCGCCTCTTTCATACAAAATTGAGGATTAAATCGAATACTATGTTATTTTATGTGAAGGTAATCTAAATGTATCATGCATTATGCATATGTATATTTAAATTAGTTAAATGATTTATTAAAGATTTAGGCAGTTAGTTCACTTGATGATTATTAATTTTTTATACAAAGAAGGAGATCATATATATGAACATATATTAGCATGTATGAGAAAAATGGTTGAATTCACAAAGCAGAAAATCATTCCCATTGGACAGTTTCTACCGCAAAGGAGGGAGATATTCATGAAGTGTGTTGCGGTTCAGGGCTGTTGGGTAAGGTTTTCATCCAAATGCTCTGCCAAGTTTTGTAATTAAAAGATTTCTCCAAAAGTTTTCATTTTTAAAATCTTCGAAATACTTAAAATGAAAGAAAAACATTGAAAAAAAAAATTTTCAATACAGTATACGATAATATAATTAAAAAACATTCGATATGTATTATAAAATAATATTAATTCATTAACTGAAGATCTTTTTCACGGCTCAATATATAAATATCAAAATATAATAATTAAAAACTTATACGAAAAATATAATAATCACAGGAGAGGTATTATGGGTTTTCTATATAAATTATCTATGGTATTTTATGTTTCATAAATATACGAAATTTTTTGCCAATTTTTCTTAAAGAAAGAAAACCGAATCAACCGTCTAATGGCAAACCTAAAGTGGCGTAAGATATTTTTTTTATGGGATACTGGCGGAATATGGATAAAATTTTGATTTTCCTTCCGAAAACCTATAAAGGTTGACAAAGTCATTGACGCATTCGAAGATTTAAATGAAAACTTAAAATCCAGAAAATTTTGTCGTTGTAAAATGTTCCAAAAAGAAAAACTTTCAGTATTGATGTTTTAATCAACTTATAAAGATTTTTCTCTTCGATATTAATTTATAATATTAAAAAAAATTATTTTTATTTAATAAGTTCTTAAAAGTTGCTTTAATCTGTATTATTTTCGCATGATGTACATCAAGAGGCTAATTGTCCCTTTCAGTGTAAACCACTTAATGCAATTTCGTTCATCAGGGGCAATCCTGATGAACTGTAATGCTCCGATAATTGACCCATCTGCTTCCGTTTAATATTTTCCCCATCTCGTTACGGCTGGCACTACAAAGTCCTATAGACACCTAATTCGAATCTATTAAAAGACGTTAATATTCATTATAAAATTAACTTTGAACATAATATTTGTAATATTTCATCGTCAAGAAGCAATCCAATGATTAATTCATTCGGGTAGCGCAAAAAATATCGTCGACTCTTGTTAGTTCCCGAAACCGGAAACCTTTAAGTTTCTTCAGGAGAATTAATTCAATTTCAACTCCTTTCACCATTCACTTTTAAGAAATAAAAGCAAATGTGGTAAATTTAAATATTAAATTTGCTTGACTTTGTTTTTTGATTATTCTCAAATTCTTACTGAGAATGCACTAAGAAATTGCTTTTCGTTTTCTTTCATTAATATTTTTGTAATGAATAACTTTATAAATATCAAAAGAAATATCGAAAATAAGGAAATATCGATGATAAATTCTAATTAACGCATTCTATAAATTATGAATAATAAAGTCCGTGCTAAAAATTTAATAAAATTTAATAAAAAATTTTGCAATGTTAGCAAGGCACTTTGAAAGGCTACATTTATTATTTGACACCACAGGAATTTTCAAGCACCAATTTTCGACGTACAAAGAATCAAAGGATGTTGAATTAATAACTTTAAGATTAATTTAAATCACGTAGATTTATCACGGCAGGAAATTAATGGAGTTTTCTTCTTTGTTTTCGTCAATAATAAAATTAACTTCAGAATATAAGAATATTCACTATATCAATTTATTTTCTAATTTAATGAGAATCTTTATTCAACGGAAGCATTTTATGGCACCAAATTTAAAAACAAATAATCTATATAAGTGTGAACTGCCTAAGACTGGCATATTTCTAAAGGCAGATAAAATTGTTATAAAAAGATACTTTAAAAATCAACGGTCAAACATTAAAATCATATAACGTTAAAAAAAAAACTTATCCGATCTAAAAATTATCCAATAATTTATATGCTACTTAAAATAATCCTTTTCATAAGCCATTCGATATGTTTCACTAATTAATATTTATAATGTTGATGAAAAGAGATAAAAATTAAAAGTATTGTGATGTTCTTAATTACCTAATGTACTGGCGATTTTTTTGTTGTTTTTTTTCTTTAGCGATCAACTATTCATATCGAAGTCTTAAACAAAATCATTTTTTGATGATTTTTAATTTAATTGTTTAATTTAATTGCAGTCGAAATTTAAAAATTTCGACTGCAAAATTCCATATTTATTTCGATATAGTAAAACTCAATATAATGACGATATTTTATCTCCTTACATCAGCTAAACAATCTATATTTACACAATGTAAAGTTTCTTATAACCGAAGAGACTTGTTTTTCAATCTTAGATATTTTCCGAGTTCTCTTAAATATATTCTCAAAATATTCGAATTCCTGTAATGAAAACGAAATTGATTCTTCATGATCCATCCGTAAAAGTAAATAAATATAACAGTAATAACAATAACTGTGAATTATCTATTTCATTTTTAGGCTTTTCTCTTAAATTAAATATTTCCGTGCATTAAAATATATTAATTTTAAGGCCGATAGTGTAAATTTTCTTAACTTTTCCCTTATGAATATATTTTAAAAAAGGAATATCCGCTTATTTGGATGGATACACAGATATTGGATCTAATATTCATTTTCGCTAAATTCCAAATTCGAGAACAAATTCAAATAAATTACTATTGAATTTATGAAAGCGGTGTTTTATTCTAATTTTTCCTTATATAAAAAGGAAAATATTTCAAACTCTTTTTCTTTTTTCTTTCTATCATTACATTTAAATCTTTCTTCCATTCATCCTTTTATATATAATTTTTTTTCAATCCTCGTTTGCCTTTACTTCATATATTTTATAAAATATCTAGTATTTTCTTACAGCACATACTAAGGAAAAATTCATAATTCATTTTTACTTGCACGTTGACATTTTCAAAAGTTTGTCACAAAATCAATACATTCTTTTAAAAAGGAATTTATGAACATTTATCCGGCAAATGTGCCTAAATTTAATCCATATTTTGTGCACGTGAAAAAATTTTGAAATTGATGATTGTTTATTTACAAGAGACTATTCTTCAGTCGGTAACAATTTTATCAGCAAACATTTAAAAGTTTTAAATCACATCTACATACTATCATAATTTTCATATAAAATTTAAATAAACGATATATTGCTGAAAAAGTTCATTTTAAAATTGATTTATAAAAAATTCTGTTATTAGCAAAAGCAACAAAATTATTTATCTGAAGATATGTTTATTCCGTTAACTTTAAAGGAATACTTATCACTTTCAGTTCTTAGTAATTGGTTATTATTCGTAAACTATCACAATTTCTAACCTAACCATTGTTAAAGAAAACAATACAAATACTTCAATAATCCTATAAAATTTTTATATTAATAAAAATTAGCTGAATAAATGAACAATAAACGTATTAAATAATAAATTGATAAATTTTTATAATACTACATACATATAAAGTAACCTCATTTTATGTTATATGTGATTCTTTATATTAAAAAAGTGTTAAAAATATATGTTGCTGTAGCATGAAAATTTATGATGACACTACTGAATGATTAACCATAAATGTCTGTCAATTTTAAGCCCTCTAAAAATGTATATTTCACTTTCAAATTTGGTTAAAAAATATATTTATGTTAAAATAACCAAACAAATTTTAAAATTTCACCCTTAAAAGAATGATATACGCACTTTTAATTTTGTATATTCATATTAAATGTAAATAATAATAATAACATTAAGACTGATCTATTAATTATAACATTATGATGGATCCAACATGATATTTTTGTGTTAATTATATAAATTATTATATTAGAATTTTTTGAGTGATACATAAATGTTGTGATAAAATATAACACAAAAACATTAATACAACAATATATAATACATAATACAAAATATAACACAATTTTATAAAACTATATTACATTTTTTAATTTCAGCTGACATATTCCATTTTCTGAGAAGGTTGAATTCCATGACTTTTTGTCAAATTAACATAATATATATAATAATATATATAATTCTTATATATAAATATATGTAATATAATTCTTAATATAAATTTACAGAGATATTTTAAGATTTATTTTGTATGTAAAAACTTAATATTAATAAACGTTAATAGATTGAAAAAATTTTTTAATTTTATTAAAAGAATTTCCCTTTTACGAAACAGCAGATCATCCTCTTAAGTTAGATCATCAAGCTATTATAAATGGTATAACAATAAAAGTGTTCTCACAAAGAACATCAAAAGTTACGTATACACAAAATAATCAATAATTAATTGTTTATATTTTGTAATCTAAAATTCTGATTGTATATAATTTTTTGTAAAATAATTTGAAATTAATATATTTTTATTAATTATGGAAATCTTTTAGTCTAAAGAATAAAAATTATTTTAAAAAAATTAGATAAATGTACTCTTCATTTGCACAGAATTATCTTTAGAAGTATCATTTTCGGCTGGAAATTTTTCCATTTGCAGAATCAAAGGTAAACTCAGTCAAATATTATATTTTTTTGTATGAAATCGAATGAAAATTATCAATTATATTAATGTTATGTTAAAAAAACTTAAATTATATTAATAATTATATTTTATCCATAGTACATAGATCAAAAGCTTTGCAAAAGTTTCGAAAAAACTCATTTTTGACTCTTCACAAAAAAAAGAAAAGAAACTTTTCAGTTGATTCAACCACAATACAAAGAAAAGTTTCCTTTTCTTCCGCAGAAGAAGCACTATAAAACCGGAAACACTTTGTGATACTATCACATTTTCTGATGATATGCACCTTCCGGATAAAATATCAGTTAAGCAATCGCAACCAATTATATTTTTCATATTGCTTTAGACGCCTATTAATAATGAAAATTAAACCAACCCACTATGTCGGTGAATAAAATTTACGAATATATATTATTAGTTCTTTTAAGATATATTTATAAATGGATGCAGAATAAACGGTTTTTTAAGAGTTTCCCCATTCTAAATATTGAAAATAAAGCATATGGCCGGGAAATAATAATGATTCATTTAAATAAACGATTCATTTTAACTGATCTATATCATATATTAATATTATTTAATTAATTTACACTCTTATATATTAAAATGCAACTTATTTATCTATTGTAAAACGACATTTAGATCTTATGTATGAGATTATACTTAGCTAATTCTAACAAGAATTATATTAAGAAGTTTTACAATATTTATTTCTTATAAAATTAAATCTAAGTTTTGAATTTAAAATTGATTCTTATTTTTGACCGTGTAAAAGTGTAAAATTTGAATTTTTATAATTAAAATGCTTTTTACAAATTTCATTTGTGTAAAACAAATTACATTTACGCCATTTTTATTCGATTCTTATTATACGAAGCGGAAATATATGTATTACCAACAAAATTATAAAATTCCTTTTTCAACATGGAAAAAAATTAAAAGTTTCAATTTATTTTATAAAATGAAAAAAATATATTCTGTAACATGAAAAGTCAAATATTAAAATTTAATCTCTGTAACGTACATAAACAATAATTTAATATACATATATTATCAAATTTTTGTCATAACCTTTATAATTCACTTTAAATACGAAAGTATTCAGAATATGTGAGAATATATTAATGTAAAGTAGTTCATTATATTATAATTTTGAATAAGCGGATATTTGTTATAGTATTCTAAATCATTAATAATTGAAGAAATGATTTATTGATAGTGGTACATATTATTTTATATTTTCTGAATTACCTTTAAAACAATCAGAGTGTTTTGCGAATGTTCTTCCGTTTTAATTAGGTATAATTTTGATCAGAATGTCAAAAATTATTAATGAAAAGATAGAAGGCAATCGTAAATAGAGAAAAAATCTCAGCTAATTTTGAGACAAATGATTTCTTAGGACTAATAAAAAATCCCATATCTGCTTCTCTATTTAATCTTTTTTCATGTATTATTAGGATATTCATCAGATGAAAATCTAATTTACTCGGTAGACTTTCTTCTCTTTTTTTAGATTAAATTAAAATGATTAGTCCTTAAGTATTTCATATGGATACTTGAATGGATATCGAAATACAAAAAAACAGAAATGGACCTTTTTCAAATCAACGTTATAAATATATCTCTTCTTGTGCCAAGCATTGGAAAGCAAAAAACAAATTTTTTTCCAACGACTTTTTGCGTATAACGCCGATGATACGAAATAAGCAATGTTGAAAAAAGAAAAACTTACCAGTTCTTTTACTACCATTTTTCTTACTTTTCGACTTCCTTTGGTATATTCCAATTTTACTTTGCCCGCATCCCATTTCTCGAGTACTCGCACTTTATCAATTTATCTAATACTTTTAGGTATCATTCAAAAAGAAAAAAACATTCATTGATAAAAGGAACTTTTAATATATATATCAATTTGAAGCTTCACCATAAAAAGAAACAAAAAAAATTTAAAACACAAAAAATGCATATCACCTAAAGCACTGTACACCTAAAATCTACGTCTTAAATATTGAATTTCCATAATTTTTCCATACGTATATTATCTGAAATGAAAAAATAATTATTGTTAATGTTCTACAATTATGTTTGAATTGTTATCTTATATATATATATATAAAACATTAATATTTTTATATTAACATAAAGAATGACTGAATTGTACAAATTTCTAAAACCTATTCTAGATTACATAAAAACATGTGGAGTATAAATATGATATATTGATACTTAAAGTGATTCCATAAATATGAAAATTTTCTTTGCATCAGAATTGAAGAAGCACTCGCGTATAACCTGAAAATCGATAGTTTACACAGAAAAATATAATAATTTATACGAGGCAGATAATATCGGCGTAACTTGCAGATTTTCTTGCTGTAAACTTATTTCAAAGTAATCTAAATTCGATAAAAATTTGAACAAGGAACTTTGTTATGTCTATCGCTTATAGGATAATCCCGAATGTTACATAAGCCTTAAAGTAAATTACGTATCGTCTGACACGAATAGGAAAATAGACTGATTTTGAATCGAAAAATTTCAAATGTATGCCGGGGGATTAAGTTTGCGGGAAGGTAGGTAATAATGATTATTCCAGAATTGAGAAGTGATCTCTTAAAGCAAGATGGCGGAGAACTTTCACGGGCAATATGGAGGGAGGTTGTTAATTTAAGTAATTAGAATTTGAAACTGTTAACACAAAAGCGCCTGCAGCAAATTCTGATCCTTCAACAGGTGACCCCTTCATCCCCATCCCCCGCGCTGTCGTCCCGATCAATAGATAAACCGCTGTGGAAAGTACTTTGTGAGATTATGATTCCAGGGCAGTGTATTTACAGCTCACTTTGTATAATGCACCAGAAAAAAAGCAGCATGTGGTCGTGCTTAAATAAATATTGTACAATCGGAAGGGTTTTTTACATGTTAACACTGAAATAGGGAGAGAAAATTTTTAAATGAAAGATGAGATGAAGTTTGAGGGATGCTGCATCTGGGGTTGTTCAATCGAAATTTTTTCAAATGCGTCTTTGCTGAGATCCGCAGATTTCTCACGATGATTTCTGGTATCTTGCAAAACTGACGAATATTCGAATGCAACAATAAATCACGTATTTTGAGATTTTGTATTTAATGCGACATTGAATGCATTAAATGATCATAAATCATATCTTCATTAATATTTTCAAATTATTTTTCTACTTTTTCTGACTTATTAAAAAGTAAGAGAAACCCTATTATAACCAGATTGGGTATGACTCGCAAAAACTGAAAATCTAAAAATAAACAATCAAGAAAGTGAAAAAAAAATTACTTTTTTTTGTATCTGTCTGAAAACTGGTATTAATGCATGCATTTAGGAGAAAATATGTATGTGAGAAAGGAAAAAAAAAACAATTTGCATTCGGAGGAGAAAATGTGAAATGCCTTATACTGGATTGATAGATGAAAGATATAAGAAAAAAGAGAAAATATTTATTGATTCGGTGAAAGCTACTGCTTGGGAAGAAACCATTAGTATTATAAGGGAAATTGCTTAAACTGGGAAAAGACGAGAGTTGAATAGGGAATCATCAATAAGATGCAAGGTGATGAAGTGCCTCAGAAAAAACCAAGGACTCTAAAGTGCAACGACTTTCATCGTTCTCTTTATCTCATTTACGGGAGAGTAATTGCCTCTCGTCGAGATGAGAGGATGGCAAAGGAAACGGATATATACGGATGCAAAGGGAAAGGGGTGAAATGGACTGCTTGATGAGTGACAAACATGCTGCAAGTATATGAACTTATATAACATATATGAACAGAAACGAATCTTTTATTTTTTATAACGATTTTTGCAAGCGGACAAGGACTTAAAATCAGGCATTAACTAAACCGTAGAAAATAAATAAAAAGCTACAAAAGAACGATTTCGTAATATCCTTTACGTAATGATTCTGCTGCAGTGAAATTTGTTATAATGAATTCTGCACCCTTCCGCTCCGCAGTAAGTTTGTGATACCCATTTACTCCTTAAAAAAAGGGCAATCAGCGCTTTCTATCGATTAGCAATCGAATTATTGATTTTTTCCACGATTTTTGCAATAACTCAAAATGGCGACCGGTACCTTAACGGCTTTAAAAAAAATGCAAAAGTTTCTCGTTTAAAAAATCATCGCTTATTGTGAGAATAAGAATTTGGAAATGTGATTTTTTTTCAAGACGATTACTATATCGAAATTAGCATATGTTAATAAAAGCAATGAAACAATGTAATTAAGTAACGGAAGATTAGGTTATGCATATTACCATTTATTCGTTGATGGTTCAGACAGAGCGTTCAACCGAACTTCCCGATTCTTTGATTTAGCTTCTGGTTTGATTGCTTAAAATTCGTAAAAGAGTTTTCTTACATACACCTTGAATACTCCTCGATGGCAAAGTTTAAAAATACCGGTTGCAAGCGATTTACACATTGTGTTGCGTTGTAAATAAGCCCATTTGTTTAAAAAAAAGCAAATTTGAGCCACTTTTAAGTTAGAAATATTGAAACAATTCTGTGCGGTTTTTGAAAACCTTCGACCCTTGAACAAATAACTCTTTATTATTATTAATGATGGCTAAAAAACAGACAACAGTCCAGTTTATTCTACTCCGATGGGGATAAATAACCTTTAAGATAACATTCCCGATGGAAAATGTTTCAACAATTGAATTCCCCAACTCATTTCGATCACGTTATGCATGTTTTAGGAGCGAAGGGAGGTCGTAAAACCGAGCTTGCACTTGCTACGTCGCAGACAAAGCAAAGTCAAAAGGAGCTACGAAAAATAAATCCCTTCCCAGTCCAAGAAACAAAACTTACCGGTTGCTCTAGAACTTATGTCGCTCATTGTTTTGCATTCATCCATTACATGGAAGTTCCTTTGAACGGAGCAAATTGAAAATCCACGTTCGGAGAACATTTAACGGAACGAATTTCCCGATGTGGGGGAAAGGGAACAAAGGACGTGGAAGCAAAATTTTTGCTCCGACTCTCGGCGAAGATAACAGAAAAAACCGTTAACGAAAATATTTCCTAGAACTGATATAGTTCGACAGTTTTCCCCGATTCGATTGCGAATTTTCTCCCCTTCACCACTCATAGCACTTGCACGGTTCCGCGAAGAAAGTGAGGAATCGTTCGGAAATTAATAAAATTTTTTTCTCGAATACGGCAATTTCCGCGTTTTAACGATGCAAAGCGGAAATTTTCGACTGCCGATGCATTCTCTCGCTTTTTAGGTTCGCTCCCGTCCGGGGCTTAAAATCAATTTCCCGCGATCGTGATCAGGGCATAACGTAAAATTTTCGACTCTCTCCAATTGTGTTGTTACCGCTTCGAATCGCACGCAATACGTCAAAAGGGGGTGAGAAATGGGAAAGCATTTTGGGGTTGGGAAACCGTTCGAATTTGGATGGGGAGAAAAAGACTGAAAGACGTGCGGTATGCGAGCGCAACGCGAAGCTCCCCCCGCGAAGAGAAAACACTGACTGACGATCGGATTTGTTCCTGCACATTTGGGATCGTGCGATACCGGGCGAGACGGAAATGGGTGAAGCAAGAGAACTGAGCGGAGGCGCTTTTCACAGCTGCGCCCCGGTTTTTTTCTTACTTTTAACAAGAATGAATCAGAAATGAAAAATTTTAGCCGCATGCTTCATCTCTTAAAATTAAGATTAATTTTCCTTCCGCATTTGAATGTGGAATTAAACGCGAGAATAATCTTTCGTAGTATGCGAAATAAAAAAATCATCCATATTTTCATTTTATATTATATATTCAAAAAACATTTTTTAAATTAAAAGTTTAAAAAATATACTGAAAGAAAGTATAAGGAGACAGGGATAAAACGGCTCGGTGGTCGTTTGACAGGAAATGTATTTTTTTAAAAAAAATGCTTTTTCGGAATATTCTTTCTTCTCCCCCCTCCCTCCCCAAACTTCGGCATCAAGTTTTTTACTCTACTATAAAAATATATAAAATTACTAAGAGAATCACAATATGAATTTTTATACTCATATTCGCGTCACTTTTTTGCATACAGAATATCGGTAAATTGGTGATTCTTCGGCTAAAGACGGGGTTTTTTGACATATGTTTCAGTTTTTAATTTTCCACCATTTTAAAAGAACGAAGTCTAATAATAATAATAATAATAATAAACTCGTCTAATGACGAAATACAATGTTGTCTGCTCGTTAACAAGATGACAAGCAGCGTGCCGAAGAAACCAACAAAATACCCGTTTCTGCTCGTCAAAGATTAGTGCCACGAAATATGTTGCTCAACAGCAAATATCCGTGAATATCCCCGTTTTTAACGAATTCAGTATCAAAAAAGAAAATTCGTGGCAAACGTTTAAATTAGAAAAAAGAAAACTGAAAATATCAAAGGCAATTAATTATTTATCCTGTGATTAATTTTTCAACAAGATGGCGCAGAATTACATTTTCATCCAAATCGCGGCGTCATATTTGGCTTTTCATACTGATCTTATTAAATATTAATAACAAAAACAATTTATAATTATAAAATTGATATCTCGTAATTGCTTCTATTTATTCTTGTTTAACGGATATATTGCAAAATTCAAATCGAAACAATGCGGGGAAAAAAACGAATCGTTTAATCTATTCATGTAAATTTCCTTTCCCGTTTTCATCTTCAATTTTAAAAGCTGTTCGCTTTGTATAATTACTAAAAAAAACTATTTTTCTTGTTCTTTGACTTAAACCATAATCCATTTATCATAGATAAATTATATGGCTTGCCAATATGAAAAAAAATACTAAAACCAAATATAACAGCAACGATGAACATTAAATATAGTTTCTTTAAACTCTTAATTTCATTACAACAGTATATTTTCCCCAAAATCAATTCAAAAAAACTAAAAATTAAGCTATACAAAATAATTCTGGCTTTCTCCGTTTGAAAAAGGGCATATAAACGAATGCAGAAAAACCGATGGACTAAAAATAAAAAATTAATGCTTAATATTGTAGCACATCCAAAGAATGTGTCATAATTATCGGTACCTTAACCAGGTTAACATATTCAACAAGATAACTTTTTAATTATAAAATAAATAACTCCGAATATAAAAAAAGAGGAAAAACGGAAAAGCTAGAATTTCTTTTTTTTTTATAAATAAAACCCAATCTTATCATTAATAATCAATTTAAAGAAAGCCTTAGTTAAAATAAAGATGACAAATACAGCAGAAAATTAGTTTGTCACTATATTCTTACTTTTCTGATTTTAAAAATATTTGCAATTCCTTTTTTAACAAATAGAAAAATTAGCATTAGAATATATGCAAATCGCCTGAAAAAATATAAAAATATATAAAATATTGGTGGTTTCCTTGCACAAAAACCTTAATAAAACTTTAATAATGAATATTGCATTTAAGAACAATTGCCATCGAAAATAACGGGAAAAAAATCCATAAATCTCAAATATCCACACTACCATTTTTTTTAGTAGAAAACATTGTTTGAAAACTTTATTTATTAATAAAAAAACTATGTACACGCATTTTAATTTCAAACCAATTTTCGAAAAATTTCCACATATATAATACCATCGATACGGTACAAATTTGAAAGGAAACAAAAATCCATTTCACTTTGAACATCTTACAAAAATTAAAATTTAATTTCACATTAAAGAAAAAGAATACGAAATTTATTACCTACGCACATAAATATCTAAGGCAGATAATAAATTTCGAATACGGTAAAAAGATTAACAACCGAGTGACGGAAATTCGGATACACCTTTACCAAATATACTGAACGGTATGCAAAAAATAATTAGAATTATTATAAACGTAAGTGTTAAGAGTAAAAAAAAGAAATTACAAGCATTATAATTATAGGAATGGCAACAAGCGATCTAATTTTAATAAAAATGAAAAAAATAAGTGAAAATAACTTTTATAAAAAATTTGCACACCGAAAATCGAGTAAAAGTGTCAATTATCATTACTAATACATATACATTCTTATTTAAATATTATACGACTACAAATACTATCGAGTAATATTAAATAATCAAATATACTAAAATCTGATTTCGATTCCGTTTAAATCGGTTAAAATTTTTTTGTTTTAGTCACTCCTTAAATTTTTTAATCTAATTTGAATTCTCTTGTTGAAGGGATAAAAAAAATTGTATGATAAACTCTTTACAGAGAAACAAATTGTAGAGTATACATATAAAATAAAAGGACCATATGAAATATCCTTTATCAAGAGGCTCTTAAGTGCATTTATTTGTTACAGCCTATTATTTATTTTTATCTAATAAAAATTGAATCACAGTTTAGTTTTGTTTAAAAAAAGTGCCTATATAATCTAATAATGTTTTATATATATATATATTTGTTTTATACGGTTTCGTAGATTTGTTAATCCAAGTTTGTAGGTTTTCAACATCACTGTAAGACTTTTTACTGTGGGGAAAAAAATATATATTTAAACTGATAATATTTTTATAAAATAAAAGCTGGACGGCTATGGAGAAAAATAGTAAAAGTAAGTCAATCCAATCCTTAACCATTGTTAAGTAATTTAATAAAAGTAACTTTTTGGGTGACGAAATCCCATTTCTTCAACTTCTGCATGTCATACTTTAACATTTTTCATCATTATAAAACATACACCACATAAAAACTTCTACGAAAACTGGTAAGAATTTGCGCGGAAATGAGATAAAAAATATTTTTACTGTAAAAGCATAATAACATTCTCTTAAAATATCTTTAATGTATGATAAAATAAATTAATATATCAATGCAGTATCTTTTCTAAAAATAAACACTTTCGTCTTCATTTATTTTTTATTAAAGTATTTTCTTCCATTAATTGATCTACTTTTGATTATTTTAACTAGCTTTTTTTTAAATAAATATTTATCTAAAACATCTAATAACTCCTAAGTAGAGTTATAACTGTTATTAATGGAATTAAATATTTGACTTAATAATAATATTTAGTCTATGTTTATAGATTCTTTGGCAATGCAATTAAAAGGCATTTTATTTATTAGTAAATGTGATTTAAAAAAAAAGTTATTTTAAATAGATTAGGATAAATTTTCTCTTTTAAATTTAATTTACCAAAAATTATTGGTCTTTAAACAAGAATAATAAATACGATTATAAATAAAAAATGATTCACATATTTTGATATTTTTCTTATCTTTTTACATAAAAATATATAGTCCTTTGGCAAACTTGTATGTATGTATACTTTTATGTAAACATAAATTTGTAACTACCTGCATTACTTTTTAACAATTGTTTAATAGACTTAAAATTCAGTAAACGTCGAATCACTTTCTTCGGCATTTTCAGTTTTATCACAATTAATATTAACACTTTTGTCATTTATTGCATCATTATCAAGAAACTGACAATAAAAAAAAAATTTTTTGTTATGAAAACCTACAAACCCGATAATCGGAAGAAATGAAGCTGAAAAACACAAATGATATAGTCATTTATATAAAGGTATATTATTGTACATACCTTTTCCTCCCCTTATTAATAAACGTAGAAAAAAAAAATTTAATTTATCATTAGTCCGATTCACTTTCATCTCAAAAGAATGCAAAAAAATTACACTTTCAGCAATGGAATCAATAAATCACCCTCATTTTTCTACAATGCTAAACTCGGAGATTTGCCAAAATCGCGAATATATCAGAATGAATATGTACTTTACGTATCAGATTTAGCTACATGATTGTTAACCTTTAATGTTAACATTCCCAGAACAACTTTGTACAGGTAAAACTGATCTGAAATTTGCTAGTTTTCGTTTTTCTCATCATAAAAGGCCTATTTTAATGAAGATCGAAATCATTAATAATGGACTTTAAAACGTTAACATTTCAATTACTAATATATAAAAGCTAATATTGCGGTTACTGAAGACAAATTATTCATCCCGCTGATTATATGAATCGATTAAAATCTAAATTTCGATTTTAAAACAAAATTATTAAAATCAAATTACTGATATTGTCCTCACGCGGCATTATGAGATTAAAAGAATTATGTAAATGATTAAATGGCGTCAAACGCTCTTTAAAACAAAAAAAATTTTTTTTTAATATTTTCAGAAAAAAAAACCTGAGATTTTACATGACAGCAGAACTTCGAAGTAAACCAATTATTACTGCCCCTTTCATTCTTCTTTTAAAATGCTCCTCTGCTAAAAGCTTCGATTATCCGCGGAACGTTTCCGTCGAATCCGCTTATATCGAATATTCCCGGATCGTTCGAAGCTGTTACACACATTGGCTCTAAATGGCACGTGAGGTGTAAATTTATCCATCTAGAAACAAATATTAACATCAGATGTATCACAAAATTCTTAAAATATTAATCTCAATTTAGTTAACGAAGAACATTAAATTAATTTATAACTTACTTGGTTTTGGGTGAATTCCTACTTGTCCTATATTCATTAAGGGCATTAATAACATTGCCACAACACTGATCTCCTACATTAACGTAATCGGTGATGTATAAGAATACATCGTATTGTTTTCCCTTTTGTGCCGCCCATTTAATAAGCAATGACGGGGACATATGACCTGCTGACGCGTTCGAAGTGAAAAACTGCAAGTAAAAATATAAGTATGCTATGAAAATATTATGCAAATGAGTAAAAACTGGGGAATTTTAAAATTTAACCTCTTTTAAGATTAGAATCTTTTTTAAATTTAATATTTAACCTCATTTAATTTTTCAACTCCTTGTTGTATCGTCATTGTCGAAAGCAATGATATCGGTACGACCCCTTTTGATGGATAAATTCCGCAAACAGTAACATCCCGATCGGCGTGCAACAAGCACAGTGTTGTCACCACAGCGGCCTGGGGCGGTGTCACATTGGGGCACCGATAACACTTTTCGCTCGTTCGAGTTGAATCAAAAAATTTCAAGTCGATTCCCACCATGTATCGCATTCCGGTGGGAGCGAGAAATAATTTGCAGGTAGATGCGAAAAGTTCGTGTAAAGCTATCACAATTCTCGTATTAGGCTTTGGTGGTACTTTTACTACTTTCCTGGCTTCTCCGCTTCCGTTTTCCGTTTTCTGCTTCTTCTGAGCGTTTTCGGCCGCCCTGTCAATATTAAAATACATTAGTTTTTTTGTATCTTTTCTATCTATCTTTGTATCTTCTATCTATTATCTTTTCTATCGCGCATTTATTTTAACTTACGTAAACTTTGACGACATTTCATATTTTCTGAGAGCTATGAAAACTTTAGCGGGATGCAAATTAGATTCAGCAATTGATCTTTCGTCGTGAAGAGCATCTAAGACTTTCGTTACAAGCGGGGAATTAGGTTTGAGGAATCCAAGGTATCCAATTCGCTCCAGATTCTTGATTAAGACACCGAGAGGCAAAATCCCGATTAGAGAACTCCAAATCTTGAAAAAGAGGGTAATACAAAACTATTTTATTACTGCAAATTTTTTAAATACCATCATGAAAGTTAAGAAAGTGTTTAAAAATGATTAAACGTTAAAGGCATATATCCGAAACAAATGAAACAATTAAAATTTTATTTGGCATGAATCCCATGTAAATTAACAATCTTTGCATATGGAAAAAATAATGGGAGTAATCCAAAATATTTTTTTTTTAAAAAAAATTCACTGGAGGTATTAAGAGGAGGCATCATCAAGTTCCTGATAGTATTTAAAAAAGTCAATCTAATAAATAAATTCAGTTGATGAATGTTTCGAACAATTATTCCAATATGAAGAAAAATATGAAAATATTTCTACATAATTTCCATCATATAACATAAAATTAATTTACAAACTTATCAGCAGGAAAAATAGATTTTATTTATTATTCATATGATAAAGATTATTCACCTCTTTACTCTTTGACAAATGAGAGGGGATGTGATCTAAACTCAAATGCAATGACTCCAAAGTTCTTGCTGCCTGCTGCTCATCTGTCATGTGCTTAAAATCTTCCACTGCCTGAATGTAATTCAATATTTCAGTCGTCCCTGGTATGTCACCATACTCTTTTTTTGCTGTTGCAATATCAAACAGTACATATTTGATGATGGCTGCTATTGCTTAAATTAAACATCAATAAGTAATAAATATATTGGATCTTATAATTTCCATAAATGATACTTTTTTCATGAGAAAGAATTTATTAGTTACTTAAAGTCAGCCACTAAATAAAGCAGCTAATTTAAAAATTATAAAAGAAGCAACTAACCTGGATCTTCAGCTTTAAGATGAACACATTTTATTAAGTCCTTATGTGACCACCCATGATATCTTTTCCTCCTAGTAACAATCTCAGCCAAAACTTTTGGGTCTTTTTTTAAATACCATTCTTTCACTAATTTCCTGAATCCACTTCCCCACACTGAAAAAATTAATTAATCATTAATTTAACTGGAACAAATATCCAAAATTTTTTGAATTATCTGCTTGTTATTCTTGATTATTTTAATGTATAAATGTTAATCAAAACTTTTTATAAGTAGAAAAAACTAATAATAGTAATTCAATATAAACAGTATTAGTTTATTAAAACAAAAAATAATTCACTTTTATTAAAACTTGATTTGTACTCCATAAAACTTAAATTTGTACAACAATTAAAAAAGAATTAAAGCTCAGAATTTAATTAATGTAATTCTGAATAATTTTTAAGATTAGGAGAAATATCCAATTTCTATCAAAAACCTAAGGGAACAATTTTAATAAAATTTTGGATTTTTAATTAGATGAATGTTAATGTAGGATTACTTAAAATAGTAGTCTGAATATTTTATGAACTTATTGGAAATTAAAGAGCCTTACAAAGATGTATGTAAATAATGACAAAAAATAAATTTTTTTTAATAATAATAATAATAATAATAATAATGTTTAAAATGTAAAAGAAATATTGTTCATAACACAAATTCATGTGAAATGAATAAGTATCAAAAATATAAATTTAAATTTTACATTTCATAATTTTTAAAAGCATAATCTAACATATAATTATTATTTAATATTAAACATGTAGGAAATAAGTATCATTTACTTTACAACATTTAAAATAATGGAAAAATTACCTTTATGTTTTGGTGATAATTTAGAGGCAAATTTCGTGAATAAGAAAAGATTTTCTGGACTTGCACAAACAGTTTTAGCAGCTTTATAAGCAGCTGCAGTCAACTGCACATTTGTTTGCTGCTTGACACATAATGCAAGGGCATAGACAAGCATCTCTGGATGAGCAGAGTAGCCATCGCTGAAAGCTTTCACAATGCATCCTGCAGCATCAGAGAATTTTTCTGCAGCAATCAAGGCATCAATTGATGAGAGCTCAAGAGGCTGATATACTTCGTTGAGAAATCTATCCCCTGGTTGGTACACCGGTACCTCTCTCCCGTAATGCAAAAAACGTTTTAATTTCTGCTCCGGGGACGACATCACCAGTGGTTTTTGTTCTCAACTAATTCTTTCCTATCAGATTACCCAAGACGATTTCATAACATGTATTTAATTAAATCCTGAAACCAAGCATAATAAAATAATTTGATTTAATAACCTCCTTAAACGGATGTGTTTAATTTCGGATAAAACATTTACAAATTAACAAGAGCTCCTTAAACAAAGGACAGAAATAGAACAATGTAACGTTAACTGAATGAATAGAAGGTCCTCATTGTTCCGCATTCGCGCAGCTGGCTTGTCGCTCGAGGTAAATTTCTCACTTTCCCAAATAATTGCCACTTTTATTAAACACTAATAATTCATCACACTTATATAATATAAGAATCAAATATAAAAAAATATAAAATAGCACTAAACATCTCCTACCTTTGATTTATTTAATTTTATCACCTTTTTTCCACCCAATGTCTTAGAAAAGTTTGAAAAATAGTTTGGCCAACCATCGACGAATTTCCCTACTCTTGCATCCGTTTTTACGGTAGCCTCTTAAACATGGCAGGTGTTTTGTTCGAAGATATTTTTAATGTGAAAGACATAGATCCCGAGGGGAAGAAATTTGATAGAGTGAGTCGATTGCACTGCGAGAGCGAATCTTTTAAAATGGACCTTATTTTGGATGTCAACACTTGGCTCTACCCAATGGATTTGGGTGATAAATTTCGTCTTGTGCTAGCAACTACCTTACGGGAGGACGGGTATCCGGACAGCGGAGAATGGAATCCTTTAGATAATGAGGGTTCTCGTGCGGATAGTTTTGAATACGTTATGTATGGACTAAACTACAGAATTGAAGGTGACGACAGCAGCCCTGAAACTTCCAGTCGACTCGCTGCTTATGTTTCTTTTGGGGGTCTGTTAATGAGACTGCAGGGTGATGCCAATAACTTACACGGATTTGAAGTGGATCAGCATTTATATCTTCTAATGAAAAAACTGGCTTTTTAAATTTAAAAAAATGAAAACATATCGAATTTATCATGTTTTTACTATGTACATATATCTAAAAAGTATCAATATTAAATTTAAATTTTTTTTTTGTCATAGATTACTCAATTTTTCCATTAATTCTCTTTAATTTATTCCGTGGTAATTTGTCAAAAAGCAAAAGGCCTGAAGCTCTCTCAATACTTTCAGGTGGAACCTATAAAGACAAGATATTTTTATTAAAGTTTTGCATAATTTCATGCAATATATC
Source organism: Ricinus marginatus (assembly GCA_028565995.1). Lineage (NCBI taxonomy): Eukaryota > Metazoa > Arthropoda > Insecta > Psocodea > Ricinidae > Ricinus > Ricinus marginatus. The sequence goes on along the minus strand of JAOWBB010005079.1, from coordinate 75,998 downwards.
TTAAAAAATTAATTGAGATCACTAAGTTTGATAAATAAACTTGAAGCAATTTTACATTTTAAGACAAAGCTTTTCAGTTTTACTAACGGTTTAGCAAGTCTTTTTGAAACATTCCAATAACAACATTTTCATCCTTTATATAGGACTAGCAATATTTGCATCTTAAATCAATTTGGAGCTATGACAAAATTCTTTGAGCAAACCATTTATTATTGATTTAGCTAAATAAATGGATTTAATGAGATTGATATTTAGAATTATTACAAACTACTTCATTATGATCTAACAAATAACATTATGATTCATACAATTATATGTATAATGGTAATGTTTTAAGAATAAAATTAAATATTTATAATGTAATAAATAAAACAAACATGCTGCTTTGTTTAATTCTAAGATTAACTAATTAAAAATGGAAAATTAAATAAATGAAAGTTTAAAAATTATGGAATGGGTTTATTAAGAACTTGTATTAGTAAGTAAAATGTTAATTCATGTATTATCTCGTTGGGTACAATCTAACACAGTGTAAGGCACTGCCAAGCTTCAATTAATAATCAATAATCATGTTGCCAAGACACTGAAATGTTTGTTTTATGCATCATCTTGTTTAATAAATATCAAACGTATTTTATTACTGTTATTATTCGAATAATTTATTTAAAAATTATTTTTGATAAAGTGCAAAGAAAGTATAATAATGCCGTCACCCAAGTTTTGCGAACCAAAAATTACAAAAAAGTACCACGATGACTGCCTGGCAGTGAAAGCGATGATTCCAGCTGAGAAAAAAATCAAAAGTGGTTGCGAGAACGCCAAGGGCATGAAAAAACCGAAAAGTTATGCAGGGAAGGAAACTTATGACTATTATGACGGCGAAAACATGCGGATGATGTTAGTACCCTCTAAAGAAACAAATTACTATCCTGTAACGATCACGGAGGACGAACTGAAACGACTGCAACAACAGGCCATTGTTTTAACCGAGAAACAGAAACTAAAGCTTCTAGAAGATGCGAAAAAGGAGAGAAACCGTTTGGAGGACGAAAGCATCGCCAGAAAGAAATACCTACAACAGTTTTCTACTAAAGGAGGGCCGGGGATGCCACCCAAATTGTCAGCGCTGGAGAGGGAAGCGAGAGATAAAGCGAATTACTTGCTGAAGAGAGCATGGGAGCTGAAGAAGGAAGACGAAGACGAAGTCAAAAGAGTAAATTCTCTCATACTGCAAACAAAATGCCAAGCAATACGGGACGCTCAGTTGGTGGAACGCAGACTCCTCCAAAAGGAAATGAAAAAGGAAGAGAAGAGAGTCGAAGAAATGATGGAGGACGAAAGATCGAGGGCGTATATCCACGAGAAGAAGAAGAGAGAGGAAGAACGGGCGCTTAAGGAGAAATACGTGGCAGAACTGAATCAACAAATTGAAGAAATAGAGGCACGTAGACTTTTAGAGGCAGAAATGATGGTGGAGGAACGGAAAAAAGCAAACGAAGCCATGTACCAATTAATGATGGAAGATCTGAATAAACTTCAGGAACAAGAAGACATGAAAAAGAAGGCAAGAGAAGAGCTTAACTTAGCTAATGAACAGTTGCGAAAAGCAAAGGAATTGGAGAAAGAAGAAGAAAGAATAGCGGATCTTAAGATGCAGGAATACATGAGGTTGAGAAACGAGAGAGAAGCCAGGCTCGAACGGGAGCTCCAGGAGGAGAAGAAAAAGAGAGAGTTGGAAACAAATCGGTTGCGGGCATTGCAAGAAGCAGCTTTTGATCTGCAAGCTCTCCAAGACGAAATGGCGGCGGTTCGTCGGCAGGAGGAATATGAACGAGAATGGAGACGAAAGGAAAGGGAACAGGTGAGGAAAAAGCAGAAGATGGAGGAGGAATGTCGATTGGGTAGAGAACAGCAAATCAGAGACATCCATCGGTTTCAAGCATCAGAGCTAGCCAGGGAGAAACGAGAATTCGAGAGGAACCTCGTGGTGCAGCTGGAGCAGCAAGAAAAGGAGAGGCTGCTGGAGATCAGAAGAAAGCATGAGGCAGAAGTTTATAGGGAAGAAATTCTTAAACAGATTAATCAAAAGGAGAGAGAAAGAATAGAGGAACGACAGGAAAAATTCGCAGAAGGGCTGTCGCTGAAGGCAGAAGAAGCAAAGAGACAGAGCGAAATAAGGGCGGTGATTGAGAAGAAAATCGAAAATCTTCGACAGAATAGAGTTCCGGAGAACTACATTATGGAAATACAGAGACAATTTCATATTCAATAACACAATAAAAATGAACATATCCAAATAAAAGGTAACTTCAATGCATGAACTCTTCACATAAATTTTATCTTTTGTCTTCAGTTTCACTTTAGAAAAGTGACCACAAGAAATTACCTGGAAAATACTGAGTGGTGTATCATCACTGATATATTTATTTGGCATCACATAAGCTTCCATCTCAAGGCTGTTATCGGGAGCTTCCATGACTATCACTTTAAAAAAATGAGTTGGAACAGCCACTGCATTTGAACCAATGACTTGATACTTGATGTAAGACTTTCCATCACTTTCAATTCTGCAAGAAATTAAATGTCAAAATTCATATGCAAGTAGATTGTAAACATAATATATCAAATTCTTTTTTGCCCATAGAATAATGTTTTACCTAGGTAAATATAATGGTCCTGTACATACATAAATGTTGGGATAAGTTTTGAGTAACCTTCTTACGTACTTCTCCAATCTGTTCCATGAATTACGATTAAAACCTTCACCAACTTGTGGTGCCATATTTGATAAAATGAATGTTTGTTCACAAGATTTCTGATTTGATTTGTGGTTTCCAGCAGCTGCCAAATGACCCCTATCAAAACCACTTCTTTTATAATCTGCATTAGTGGATCTGGAAAGAAAATTGAAAATTAACAAGTTCTTAAATTGCAATAAAAATAAAATTTTTATACATTTACAAATCTAAAAAAGTCAAGCCTAACATCACCTGAAGTAAGGATGTATAGATAAATCCTCAAAAAATTCACATTTAGATCTATCGACTTCGTTGTTTTTTCTTACAGAATCTTCAGTCAAATACTCAAATACCCAATTAGCTACTCTGTTTCTTCTGTCGTATGATAATACGAAGTTTTCAAACGAGCGAATGTTGTCAAGACTAGGGAACCCATATTTCATAATCTGTGAAAGTTTCATATGAATGAGACTTTGTTATAAGAAAATGAATTAATGTATTATTGTTGGGTAAAATTACCTGAGAAATTTTTCTACTAACTGTTGATGTTTTTTCGGTAGCATTGGAGGAAAGTAAATCTCCTTTAATTACTTCCGGTAATAATTGATTCCCAGGATGAGGTAACTTATCATTGATTAAGGCTGAGGCAGCATGTACTTTAGGGAAGAGCTGTACCTCGGGTAAATCGCAGAATTCTGACTTTGAAATTGTTTGCTCATGATATCGACCAAACATGTAACAGCCCACACCGACACCGGATAATACGGATATCTTAATAATTTTTAACATTGCTTTGTATGTCAGCATTGCCCTAATAAAAGGAATTTATTTATTATTTGTTTACTTTTGTCGTGTCACTAGTCATTCAGAGACGTGGCGACAACTTTCTCGTTTTATGTTTGCATTTTTTTTAATTCCGAATTTCTAAATACACACATCGTAAAAATGTAATTGAATTTTTGATTTATTAACAAATTTTAGCAATGGATGTAGATAGTAAAAGTACAATTAAATTTTCAAAGGCTGACAAAAAGTCTATGGAACAGTTTTATGTAGATAAATATAATTTTATATTTGATTTAATTAAACATTTTCCCAGGAAAAGTGCAGAGGATGAAGAAGGTGGGGTTTTGTTTATATTCACACGTTAACAATTTTTTATATTATTTCTGAAATTTATTAATAATTTACAAAAACCCGATTTCAAATTTGAATAATTTTAATATAAAACTTGTCACTGGCGATTATATAATTATATATATATATATGCTAAATGTTGGTAGTTTTAAGATGGGTTAACAATAAGCCTTTTCTGTATGAAGTGAAAAATTTGAATATAGTAATTTGAAATTTTGCATAAAATTGAGAGCTACTAAAATTGATTTGAAACAGCATTGCTCATGACTATTTTTGTTTAGCAGATATCTGATTTTTATTTTTTTCTGAGAAATTCACAATTTCAAACTCTATTATATTTATATTTCTTTTTCATGTTACTTAAATGATTTTATTTTTCTGATCTTCATTTATTGTGTTTATAGAAGAAAACATCTTCATGTGTTAAATCATAGTTAAAAATTTAGCATGCAATTACTTTTATTAAAAATTAATATGAACAATCAATTAATTTCAAAATTTCTGACAGTATTGTCAAACTTGGTCATATAATCCTCAGGAAATTTTTTTTTTTTAATATTCATATATGTAAAAGTTAATATGAAAATGAAACTGATTCTAATTAAATTTTTGAGGAAAATATATTTGTGAATACATATTCAAAACAAATTTCATAACTTTTTTTCAGGAGAATTGGCAGTTTTAAAAGAAAATGACATTGATCCAAATAATTTACGTAAGTTTTTTTTAGAGTTGTTTTGTGGATTTTAAGTTTTTTTCTGAATTTCAATTAATTTAATGCATTGGTAATAAATATAGCGCATAAGATTTGTGTCTTATTAATATTTGAATTAACCGAGATTCGATTTTACTTTATAGCTGAAAGACTCTATCCAGGCTTATATAATGACAAGAAAAGAGCAAAAACCGTTGAGGATTTGCAAGCAAAACTGATGGAGTTAAAAGGAAAAATAAAACTAAATTATAAGGAGAAACTTAATAAAAAGAATTTGAAAAACCGATTAAAGAAAAAAGAGAAGAAAGAAAAGCGAAAGCAGAAGAAATCGTTGAATAAGTCGATGGCTACATTTGAGAAAAAGAAGCAAGCAAAGCTTCCGAAACCGAAACCTGTCTACAACAATGGACAGATGGTTTTTAGTAAATTCGATTTTTCCGAGGCAGGGATGAAAAAAAGCACTCCGTACAAGAATCCGACGAAGGATCCCGAAGTTGCTCTTAGGAAAATGAAGGAGGAAGAAGAAAAGCTGAAGGATTTGAAAGAGGCCGGAAAGATCGACTTCGTGCAAAAGATTATGGACAAGAAGTCTTGGAAGACGGCGTTAATGAAGAGTGAAGGAGTGCGCATAAAGGACGATCCAGAGCTTCTGAAGAGGTCGATAAGAAAAAAAAAGAACCGGAAGCAAAGGAGTATCAAAAATTGGGAGGATAGGGAGCAGAGAGTAAAGAAGATCAAGGAAAACAAGCAGAGAAAAAGAACGGAGAACATCAAGGCGAGGGCAGAAATGAAAAAATCCAATAAAATCAAAAAAGCTGCGAAGAGGGGGCGAATCGGTAAAATAACCACTGCATTATGAAACTGAGTGGGGGGAATGCAAATAGTCAATCAATGGTAAAATTATCAGCCGAATTATCAAATTCGGCACCCAAACAAGAGACTCGTTTTTCTTTTAACATTTTTTAATATCTGAACACGTGAAATTAATATCTAAATAAAACAATTTTTTTTGTATTAAAACTATGACTAAATGTCGACGCTTTAATCTCTTCATTCCTGTCGCCACATGTGTAAGTTTGTTTAGACAAATATTTTCGAATTTCATAATTTAATCTAAAAAATTGTAAAATCAAAAATTTAGTTATAACCGAAAAGTTAATTAAAAAGTTGTCTATACTGAAATATATACATACATAAAACAAATTCGCTTATAATATAAGAATTAGAAAATGGAATATTAGAATGCACATAAACTTAAAACTAACATTTATATCTGTACATTATATTAAAAGTCAACATTTGGAAATTTTATATTCTAATTGTGATGTAAATATATTTTTGAAATTTACTTCAAACGGGTTCACAATAGAAAAATTTTTACATTTACATCTGATATGTATACGTTATTCCTAGCAAAAATGTAATTTCAACTCAAATGTGAAAACATATGTTAATTTATTTTATATTTATCATATGATTTAAAAGAATTGTTTCGTGTATTTGAGTTAAAATTTTTTTAACTGCTGTCGGTTATTTTAAATTCTCGCTAATGCCGTGCGTATTATGGTTTTATATTATTTAGCAGGAATTTTCAGAAGGTAAAATAAAATAAAAATTGTGTTCAGTTAAATAATTTTTTTTTTTTAATAGATAGAATTTGTTAACAATTTACATGGTGAGTAAAAATGCTTTTCTTAATTGTCCAGATGAAGAAAATTTATAACACTAATTTCACGATGTGACACTTTTCTTCCGACATTACGAGTAAAAAAGTTCGGGCTGATAGAAGCATTTTTAATTCGAAGTTTCCGTATGATATTCTGCCCTCTGAAATTATGTTGCGATGCGTTTTTGCTCCAAACCCGTGCTAAATCGGGTTTAAAATAGCTTACTGCGGCCTTCTATGTAGATCTCGAAGGGAAACGTGGTTGAAGAAAGTGAGTCATAAGTGTGTCTCTGAAAGGCTGCTATCACGGCTGCTTCGTCAGCTGCTCGTCGATGACCTAATGGGCTGAGGCGTTCTGGTCAGTGTCGTCCACAACGGAGCTCTGTCGGCGAGGCGCTGATCCTCAGCCTGCGGAGGGAAACCACCTTTGACATTTACAAATATCGTAAGAAAAGTGGAAAACGGAGTTCGAGATTACCTGAATGACGAGAAATTCATGGTTAACGCCCAGCCCGGGTGGGTACTAGCTGTCCGGGGTATTGACCGCATCAGAGTTAGTGCCGTCCGGGTCAGGATCTGACTTCTCTTCGACTACTGTATCCAGCTCCAGGGAAGGAAAACCCCTTCCCAGAGATCTCTCGCTCCTCAGAGACACTGCCCGCGTTCTCCCTGCAACGGGGAACGTTCCTGCAACATATGAAAAAGCTTCCGATCGTTGACGAGGAGGGTTATCATCCGGCGGACAAAACTCGCGATCGTCCCGGATGACAAAAACTTCTCGAGCAACGGCGAGGAAGATAAAGCGAAAATAAGGACTCACCAAGTCTATGTATCGGACTGAAACGCACCAAATTCAAGGCTCCGTGATCGTCGAGTTTGCTGAAAAAAATAAAGAAAAATAGCAATAAAAGTTTTTAAAAAATTTTCCCTGACTTAGCCGTACACATTTATGAATTTCAATTTTTAATTTTGCCTTCGGATAAATTTCAATTTAATATTCTCTAAGAGTTTATTAGATCCCAAATTAATTCATTTAATTAACTGAAATTAACGCTATGTTTTACCATTAAAAAATTTGCCGTAATGTCATGATTACATTAGGTTGGTAACATTGTTCTTGATAGTGATAGATTCCTGCCAATTTTTTTTGCCTCCATTTTGTCAATTAGTAAACCAAGTTAATTTCATGAATTGCTTCATTTGTATTAGATAATAAAGCATATATACTCTACAAACATGGTGATTACACTCAAAGAAAAATTATTTTTATATATACTGATTTAGATCGTTATTTAATCTTATGAGTAAGAATTATTTTTAATGACATTAAGAGTCCAATATGTTCAATGGCAGACTATTTGAAATGAAATAAAAATTTTGAATATGAGTGCAATATATTAGGTGAAATTATTATCCCAACTCGAGCTATAATATTATTAGTCTTAATTAATAAGATTAATAAAAATTTTATTATAATATCATATTATTTATATTTCAAATAGGTTATCAAATGAACAAAAATATGTATGTGTCTGCATCAAATAAATAAAAAAATGTAAAGTTCTAAACTCATTTAATACGTATATATATGTTTTTTCCATTTATATAAGTGGAAAATGAAGTAAATATATAATTTTAACATAAATGAAAATGATACCACTGTATTATTAAGTATTATTATGCAATGTAAATATATTTTTTATAAAAAGCAGTGTATATGAAAGATCAAGTTTACATTTCAAAGCTTCTACATACAATCTTTGTTTTAAATCATATTAATACATAAAGATTCATGGTTGTAAGCTATTTTCATGTTTGATATCACTTTAAAAATTATATTTTCCTATCTGAAAAATATTCTTTTAATCCTATTTTACAATACAAAGTGTTATGTGATATCTGAGTGTATTATCTCAATGGCAATATTTAAATTGTTCAAAGAGGTATATTTGCACTAGTAAATAAACATCCTACGTTTAAACGAAGTATATTTCTAAAGCTTTTGTATGCAAACCTTTTGTTATCTCCTAATCATGATGAGCATCTCCTTTAGGATCCATCAATACAAATAGATAAAAGCAAAGTTTAAATTATATTCAACGTTTATTGTATGAGCGGTAAACAATTAACTAAGTTTAATTTGAAATAAAGGGAGGGGTGAAGAATAAAAACCTCATGCAGATTTGTTTATCTGATTGAAATAAATAAAATCTCTGCAGTTTCAAGTGAAATTATCTATGGACAATGATAAACTAATGTAACATGGAATTTTTTTGTAAATAATGGAAATTTTTATTTATTGTTTTGAAGATGAAAGGGAATCGCCCACAGTCGGGCAGATAATGCTGACATTATGGTAATTGGAGTAATGAAATGCGCATATTTTAATTTTTCGCTTCCTTATTTTGTGCGTTGAATTTGATCCGAGTTCTTTTTATTTATTATATTCTCTTTATCCATGGTAACTTATCTCTAAATTTAGCGTGCTTTCCGTCGATTTCGATGGGCATTTTCTCCAGCCCTTAACTTACCCCGCTCGGCGTCTTTCCCTTTCTCTCGCCAGCTTCGCTCTCCGCCTCAGGCAGCATATCACGAGGAGGGCCAGAATGGGGAATCCGAATATGCATGACACGATTGGCACTATCACGGACTCCGGCGAAACTGAAAAAAAACCGAAATGGTTATACTAATGGTTATACCTAACCGAAATTATTGCATACAGTATTCGAATTAGAAAGGGAACTCGCGTCGAAGCCTTTGTCTCGGATCTCCTTCGGAATGAGTCCCAAAATCTGGAATCTTATACCTGGAAGAGGACAAAAAAAATGCTGCCGAAAATTTGGTTATGAAAGTTCCGCTTCTCGTGTGACAGGGCGCCTTATGTTAAAAATGAATTCAAATTTAAAAATGAATTCAAAGTATGAAAAAATCCTCTTGGCGGAAATTTCTTATTCCCTTTTGGGGTTTTCCAGTATCCCTTAAAACTTCTGGAAACCTTCGCGTATTACCCAAATCTTTTCCACTGTATTTCTGCGTTCTTTGTATTTGAAGACCCTTTACGACCCTGTCGCAAAATCTATTTAACTTTGACGTTAATTTTTAAGGAGTTAATAAAGAACTCTAAATCGGGAACAACAGCAGAAACGGAGGGATTCGCATAAAATTCAAAGAGCAAAAGCAGTTTTCTTACCCGAACCATTCCGTGTTGTAAGAAAACATCTTAAGGGTAATAATTACTTCTAATCCCAATAATATCATTTTTAGATGTATAAAATCCGGTGTTTCTCATTATATTCTATCAAACTAGAAAATGTTTCTCATTCATCGCGTATGATGTACTCCAAAGTGGGATGTAATTTAATGAATAGCAAATTTAAAATTTTGTTAATCGCAATTACCATCCGAGATTTTAAGTTTCTCATGCATGAGAAAAGCCGTATCATAAAAACATTCGATACGTATCATAAGCAACACCCAAAATCGTTAAGAGCGAGGGTCTCCTTCTTTTTCTTATATGAAATAGAAGGCGAAACAAAACATTTCACGATATACGATTTTGGTTTTTTAAATAAAACCGCATGTTAACCAGTTAAAAACCCGGTTTTCAATTTAACAAACTAAATTTGCTGCTGGAGACTTTTTTTTTATGCTTCAAGAAAGAAAATGAAATTAAGAGTTATAAAATTTATGGAGCATACGAAAAATCACAAATTATTGGGCAATGTAAGTCGAAGGATGTGCATTTCGGGGATCCGCGACTAAATTTGCGCTTCCTTTGAGTGGTCTTTAACGAACGAAAGGGAAAATGCAAAAGGTTTGCTAACGAGGAAAAACAACCTTTCCATCCTACAGCACAGCCCCCAGTACCCCCTAGTGGGGCGCGGGGCAGTTTTCTAATGGAATAAAATGGATTTTATCGGAGTTCCCGCAAGGTTTAGCGGCGGGAAGCGCAAAGCCACGGCCGAAAAGTGATGAAAAACCATTTCGAAAGGTTTTCCTTGATGAAACGAAAGCTCGGGGGAGGATTTTAATCCCGAAAATAAATTTCATCAAAAGTCCTCGGCGATTAATAAACGTTGCCCCGCATAAATGTCAGATTGAACTCATTTACTCCCGTTCAATTAGGTGCAAATTAAATTCAAAGACTTTGGCAAAGCCGAACGAAAATTCTCAACTTTTTTCGTCTCTCCATCGGTTAAAAAAGTGAAATATTTTTATAGTGTCATTCGATAACTTTAACCTAAACCAATTGGTCTGTGTCTTTCTCGGTGGAAGCTCAAACCACCTGTTCGACTCACTTGGAACCATAATCCCCGTTAGCCAAACATGATATAAAAAGAGGCTCACGCTGCTGTCGGGAATTTTTGAAATTGATCAAAAAAGCAATTTTTCTAAGGCGACCTGATCGTGAACAAGGGCCTCCCGAGCGACTTTTAAATCTTAATCGTACATATGTGCATGAGTTGTCTTTCTTTTTATTGCCAGAAAACATTTAATGCAGGTAAATTAACTGCTCATGCTTCCTGTCGCGAATCAGTGGAATTTTGGCCAAGTGCAAAATGCACATCTCGGGATATAGATCAGAACGCTGCCTGCACCGCCAGTATCACCAATTTCGGGGAATACAGATGACGTCATTAGAGCACGGCCATCGAAAATTGCGCTCCTTTTCCCACGGGGCATAAAATCGATCACGGAGGCCAACAAATCAAAAATCGATTCCGAACGATGAAGGGAGGGGACTTTTTCAGTGCGATGACGGAGCAGCTTAGAATGAATTTATACTGAGATAATAAATGAAACAGCGAATGGAATTTCACGAATCGAAAGCTTTGAATTCTCTATTTCCCGTGTAACAGGGGCTCTGGTTTAAGCTCCGACTGCTGACATCCCCGAAGCTAGAAAGTTTAAAAAGTTTTCGAAATGTAAATCGATTTCTCCCGGCCTTCCTTCCCCGCCAAATGTAAGGACGACTCTCTATATTTTCAGTTTCTTCTCTTTTATAAAGCTCCGTTCTTTAATTTCTACTTCTTCTCACGTTCGAGACTTCGTCAGTTTCTGATGACATTTTCACGACGTAAAAATTTTTCCTTTGGCAGCTTTTGTTATTTTATCGCCGATTTCAAAAAAAGATGCAACCCAAGGAAATCAGAAGTGGCGCCAATTTTTCTCCCTTTAGAATGGAGGGTTTAAGGGTATGAGAAAAAGGGAATTCGCGTCCTTTTCCTTCCGTTCGCAGCTCTTCCAAACAGATCTGCGGGTCGTGCAAGTCATTAAACCCATCCCTCGACCAGAAGCTGTTGTCTTTTCTTGTTCTCCGTCCAGTCTTGCTTACCCGTTGGGAGAGCTTGTAAAGGTCTCTCGCATTCAAATTTAATAAGTATGTATTTTCATAATGAATTCTAGATATAGAGCTATCCCTATCAATGTTCAGTAAACCTTTAAATATTAATCTGTATGAAATTGAAAAAGATTGATAAGTCGGAGTTAAGAATCAGATCTAAATAGAGATCTAAGCACGGGAAAATACCTAACTTCATACTAATGTGTAAAAATAGATTGTAGTTTTCTCTAACCGCTTAACATAAATATCCGGGTTGGTTCAATAGGTAAAGGCAAGAGTTAATGGGGGATGAGAAAGTTTTCAGTGCATCTTGAAGAATCTGAGAGTTGTTCATCCAAAAGTAATCTAACATTAATAGAATTAAATAAAATATCGATAAATTTCGTTACATACAAACATTTAATGCAAGGGAACGGCCTCATTAGTTAGTTTTTCTGTATTTTTTTTATGTATATATATATTTACTGTCAGTATATCCTTCGGGTCCGTAGATTTCCTGGTCGGAAAAAACTGTCGATAAACAGACTCATAAGACCTACTTAAACTTTTAACAAAAACCGAATTAACACGTTAGTTAGTAAACCTTTGAGCAGGCCCGGTAAATCCATGAGGTGTAATTTTTTTAATTCATTTGCATAATTAATAGTTTCTGGCAAAAGTTTACGCATGAAATTTTCACTTTTTTAAATCTTAGGGTGACGTTTTAAGGGAATTGCCTCCCAGGTTTTTCCAGAAGCTGCCATCCGCGACTGGTTTCCTGGATTTTTTTTTCTTTTTTTTCAACTCTCTACGGATAAAAATTTATTCTGACCGAAGCTCTGGGGAAAACAAAGTCCAAATCGGTAACGGCAGCAGCCAAAAAAAGGTTGAAGTTCACCGAACGGACGCTTTGCCTCGGGAAACGAGGGTAATCGTCGATCAAATTCAGCATACTTGAAACGTTTTTGGTTTCGTTGCTCTCCCATTCACGCTCGCGGTGTTGGACGAAAAAAAAATTTCACCACATGCAGCCCTCGAGTGGAAATCGGAAAACCGATTTGCTTTTTTGGCGAAATGGCGAAAATTGCGATTTCAAAAAGTGCCATTAGGGGAACGTCTTGTCGCTGAAATATCAAAGCGGAAGCATCACCGATATGAAACGATGCCGGGAAACAGCATCAGCAATCAATTATTGATCAATAACGCGCAAACATCCATCCACTTTCCATTTCTTGGGCTAACCTCTTTTCCTTAGTGCGTTATTAATTTTTTACCTCCATTTCTTCGTTTTTCGATCGTAAATCATCTCACCTGCTTCCATTTTGCCTCAAGCTGATTCTTTCACCGAAGCACACGTTATGAATCGAAAGCGAGATTTTTCGCCCTCAACCGTCTCGCTTGCGAACCGCAAAATAAAAACCTCGGCGCACGATTTACGCATAAGGATTCGCCTTTGTGTGGAGGTCTTGAAATGCGAAGAGTTTCCGGGGCTGCGAGTGCGGCTCTTTCATACTCAAAATCGCGTTCTGCTTTGCAGACGAAGGTGACGGATCCGTCGCCTGCAATCATCGGGAGGGATGAACTTACCCGTTGGGTAGATAATAATGGTCGGCCTCTTGTTCTGGGGCTCGGCCACCGGCGGTGAAGGCTCTGTGATGGTCCCAACTTCTATAGGGATGTCGTTCGACATCACATGAATCCCTGCTTTCCCGAAAAAAAAATCACGGGACAAGGCCGAAGGGCGGACCTTTAAAGGCTCTAGCTTCGAGAAATTTTAACCTTAAGTTTCATCTGAAAAGAAAATTCGAATGAGTTATGTTTTCAATTAAAAAAAAAATTTTTTTTTTTTTAATCTAATCTTATCATAAAATGGAGCAGTTGGTGATGCATTGTATGAAATTGTAAAACGCGCATGCGCAAACTTAGCTATTTATTCGGATGCAACGTTTACGTATCGTTTATTCGATTGCGGTCGGTGTTGCGCACGCTGCGGGTAGCGCTACGATCATAAGCGGAAAAATAAAAAAAGTTTATTTTTTTGAACTTAAATGAATTTGAATTTTTTTTCGTACTCGATATAATAATATTGTGGATCGGAAATTTTTTTCTTGATCATTTGCGTCTTTGCCGACTACCAAATAATGCCGTTAAAAAATTACATACTCCTGGGATTATTTATCTTCATGTAAGCTTGAAAACCCGAACTTTTTATCCAAGCGTGTGGGAATTAAATTTTTTTTTATACGTTTTAGAGTTTGAGCTGAAAAAGCGATCATTTTAAGTACGAAAGTCCTTATTAAAAAAGAAGAAAAGAAAAATTTGAATGGATGCTGCCTAAATTCGAAGTTTTGCAAAAGAGGAAAGTTTTGAAAACACAAACGGATGTTTTGTTCAGAAATTGGATGTAAAAATCACCGGAAAAGCTTGTCACGAATTTTCGTCACGTACGCATCTTCGTCATTTTGGCGACAATGCTTGATTCCCGAAAGAGAACCTGAATGCGGATGCAATTGAACTTCTCATGGAGGGGAAAAAATTGAAAGATAACCTTAATTTGAAGCATGTCGAAGTCATAATCCGCCGCATTTGGTCACCCAGTCATCCTTCACTAGTCTTGTTCGCTTAGAGACTAATTCTTGAGGCTGGTCTCAAATGCTGAAAAAACATTTGCAACACTACCGAATGTTGGGGGATCGTCGCAGAAGGTTCGAGCGTCTTACGGGAATATCACCCTTGCAATTTGAAGCCAGCTTGGGCAAACAAGGAGTGTTTGCGTGTAAGACAATGAGTTGAGAAGATCAACGATGAAGGAAAACAAGGTTGGGAACGATTGGACAACCTGGATGTAAAATACAAAAGGAAACAAATCGGAGCGTCAAAAGGAGTAGAGGAACAGGAGACACGATGAGTTGACATATGAACCAACTGGTCTTTTGCCCGATTATACGGAGGATCTCGCCCATCAAAGTTCATTGTACGGTTGAGGAAAATAACCCGCTGCTCATTGATCGTGCTTGCTTGCTGGAGAGCAGACCATGAGATGTGACTGGCAAAGTTAGTGGAAGCGGAAAAGAAAAGAGAACCGGGCGCCATAAATTTGTTAGGAGAACGAAAGGGGTGATGGTCAACTTACCGGAAACACGGAAGAGTTGGAAGTGCTTTGCGAGTGTTATGATGCAAAACACAAGCTGAGCGACATATCGTGATGTAGTACATTTCTTTTAAATATTGGTGATTTGTATCGATGACCCACAAATGCTACCGCACTGGGAGATGGATGACGGGAAAAAGAAGAAAAGTTCTGTTTCTGAACTCGCGTTAAAACTGATTAAACCCCAGAAGGTTGTACCGATTGGGCCCCTGGACTGACAGAGGTTTACAGAGCGTTTTTCAAATGGGTAGCATTTCTTCCCTAGGAGATGAATCCCATACTCATATGGACTATAAATAATTTTCTTCCACGCCGCGAAAAAGAGAAAAAAAACTGGAATCGCGTAAGTTCAATTTAATTCATCGAACACTCCTATCTTTCGCATCATAAACTTTACAAAAGCCGTAAAGCAGCCGAACACATGTTCTTAAAAAAAATTTTGAAAACCCGCATCTCAATAAATTGGATTTCATATCAAAAAACTATTGAGGGGATGTCTGCTGCACAAGACGTGAAAGATTCCAAAACCGAACCATACATTACAAGCATCTTGGCGGTTATTAAAATGTGTCTTTATAATCAGAAAATAATAGTCGGCGAAATGATGAGTTTGATTATTTGACAATAAAGAAAAAATGCGTATAAAAAGGATTATTTTGTGAGGAAAAATTTAAAATCGATTATCGTTTCGAAGTGAAAATCAGAAAATGATCCATTGCCCTCCGATATTCACAAATTATCCAAAAAAAGTTTCTTTTACGGATTTAAAAAAAAATTTCTTTTGAAACGAATTATAAATTATTGTTTTCCTCCCATCAGGCTTCTAATGCGGCTAATTCCGATGCTACTTTTATAAAATATCATGGACGTACCAGAGTGATATGGCAGGATTTGCTGAAAAGGATCGCGAAGCCACAATAAACGCTTTAAATTTTCCGCGGGTTCCACAGGTTTCGGTGTCGTTCGAAATAGTTAAATTTATTCAATTGACCGAATTATTTTCCACCTTTTATCTATTCAAATATGCTTTTTATTCTTTAAGTCTTTTGTTTCCAATATGTTTCCGACATTTCAAACAAGATCTCGCATTCGGTTGGAGTTCCGACGAAGAATAAACGTATGGAAACCATTTTTTTTTCCATTTAATTTTTGGCAATAAATCGTTTTATAGAACTTCCAAGTCTTTCAAACGTGCAAAATGGTGAAATATTGTATGCGGTCATAGAGCAACAATTTCATATCGTGTCATCGGGGAAACCCGATATCGATATTTCTCGCATCGGGCACAAGATTGATGCCTGTTTGTTTTTAATCTCTCCATTCAAAATGGATTTCGGATTTGGAGCTTTTTTACAACGACGACATTAAATCGTATCCTTTTTTCTCAATTTTTCACGCTTAGCATTTTTTGCGTTGACTAACAACTGCACTTGTAAAAATAAAATTAAGGCTTGATGCGGTCACATTCCAAATGGCGTACTCTATGTTCGAAATCCGAGACAAAATGGCGTACCTCAACGATCGGAACTGGGGTAATTTTTGCATTTTACTTTTGTTTTTTTCACTATTTCTTCCTTTAAAATGATAAACAGACAAATAAAAATCCTTCCCTTTTGTAACTCACTTTATCGCCAATTGCTTAATCCTTGTTTTAATTTCCTGAAAACGAATTAAACGAAATTATCGGCCTCTCTCCACCTAAAAAACGGTTACAAATTTAGTAACAAGAAAGCTTGTTTGCAATTCAAAAATATGACATAGTCCCAGATACGGCATCTCTTGTTTTATATTTTTATTTAAAAAATGTTTTTAAAAAAATGTATACGGCCTTGATGGTTTCATTATTATTTCAAAATTTGATCTCGCATTCGGCTGAACTTTTCGATTTCCTTTCTCTCCCACCTGTACCATCAGAAAAGTTATAAAACCCACATAATTCAACCCAATATTTATCATTTATTGACAACATCATTGAACAAACAAGGGAGTTCAGTTCGGAAAATCAATAGCATCTGCTCTGGTTTGACTAAAAAAAACATTGGCTGAGAGGTAGATGAATTGATCAGTTATAACTGTTTCTGGACAAAATCTGAACATAATTTTTCATCTCCTTTGCCGCTTATTCCAAAGTTATTGCTGCGTGTATTTGTTTGTAACTTTTTCAGATATTTAGTCTTTTCTAAATTTAATAGTTGTAAACTTTTAAGATATTATGATTATTAATTACAATGTTCCTCTTTTTTTGTTATTCATATATTTTATTATTTCATGTGTTACTTATGAATTGTTAATTATAGGATAGCAATTAAGATTTTAATATTTCATAATTTTTTTTTGCGCTACGTGAATTACTTATATTAATTTGTTTGAGCGTTAGCAGGATTACGTATTTTTGCGTTTACCATGTGCGTTCATTTTTAATTAAAGGAAGTGAATAGTGCTTCATGTTCTTTTTTTACTTAGCTTTAGCGTATTTTTATCATTTTACTTATTTTCTATTTTTTTTGTACTGATGCATTTTTTCAATTCCGTCCAGTTTAAATATTTGTATCAAGTCTCTGTTTTTTTTAGGTTTCCACAAAGAAACCTTTTCTTGCATTTCTATGTTTTTTTACCGAAGATTTTCCATTGGTTTCGTATTATATTTTTCCATGCCACTCTATCACAACTGAGCATGGACTCAATTATGGGATAGTAGCGTTTCGTCAAAATGCGCGTATTGCCATGTTTCTTGTTTCCATATTATTCCTTGTAATTTGTTCTGTACGTTTGCTGAATATAAAAATGTTTCCTTTGTTATTTTATTTTTTAAGCCATTTCCACTGCATTGCTGTAAAGCAGTTAGTTTCTTCGAGTGTATGTTCTGCACTCCTTAGTATTTGATATTCCGGTTTATACTTTTGCTTGGCGAATTTTATATTTGTTGTGTTCCCTGTTTTTGGTTTTGCTTTTATTTATCATAATTACGTTTGTTCATATTTTTCTGATGCATTTTTTATATGATCTGGCTTTATAGCTATATTTGTTCATAATAGGATCTTGACATCCCAGTGTAAGAGTTCTGTGAATTGCGACAGATTCCCCTTTCATGTGTATTAATTTGCTGTAATCTTTGCGTATGCCGGTCGTCGCTTTTTTATTTTTATAAATTTTTAAATCAGTTTTTCTTCTGTTATCTCATAAATCATTTTTTAGTTTTTTTATTAGAATTTTCTAGTTTACGATAAAAAATAACTTCTTTTCGTTTCCCCATTTTAAGTGCAAAGAGATTGCAAACTATTTTACTATAGGTTTGGTACTTTCCTTTTGAAACCTCCACTATTTCCCATTACGATTTTTACGATTTCGTTTCTATTTGTTCGGCCTCATTGCGCTTTTCATGTCTGTCTCTATGATTTTGCTTATTGTATTTTTATTGCTTTGTCGTTAATTATTCCACCCCTCGCTGGTGGTCTTTCCTGTGCAGAGATCTAATTACGGCAGTTTTAATCTTATTTATATCTGCTATTTTTCATCGGCATACTAGTTATGTTTTTAACAATAGGAATTAAAGTTTCTCTGTTATTTTTTTTATATCTGTCTTTCTGATGACATCTGTTTGCAGTGATTTTGTAGCATCCAATTGTTTTAGTAGATGCTTAATTGTTCATCGTTTATATTGTCTCTTTAAGTTTTATGATATTTTTTGATTTTCTTTTCGTATCTGTAAAACTGCAAAATTAGCTGTTTTGCTTTTTTATTTTCCAACCCTATTAAGAATGCGATTTCTTGAGGTTTTTCATTTTTGTGTCTCAAAATTATTTCATCTATGATGCTGCTCACATTTATTCCAGTATACTTCGTTAATTACGTTCTTTACTTTTATGTTATTTATTCTTGTTTGATTAAATTTATTGCCTATTCTTAGTTTACTTTTTTTATTTATAATTTGACTATTTTTCTGATTTTCTTATATTTCCTTTTTTCTTTGCCTTCAGGCTGATTATTCCATTCTCCTAATATTCTGTTTGTTTTTCCTTTATTTTCTTATCAACCTTCTAGTTCCTGCCAATTTGTTTATTTTGTTTTAGTAAGTTGCTTTCTCTGCAATCTTTTCTGTCGGTAAATACTTTTGAAATCTTTCATTATGTTCTATTTTCCTTGATTAATCCTTCAGAATATTCGAAGTCATCTCATCTTACCTCGTATTAATCTTTTTATAATCATGTCATTAAATGTGAGTTTATTTAAATAGTATTACATTTGTTCCTCTAGAATCCCTCTAGCATCTGATATTGTAGGTTTGTACTGCTATTGTGCGTTACTTATTTATACGTATTTTCTTAAGTAAATATGATTTATGTTTAATTGTGGTTGAATTGTTCTGCATTAAACACGTTATAATAATATTTCAGTTATTTTTAATTTGTACTTGAAAACTTAATCGTATGGAAAAAAATGCCAAAAAGGTTATGGAAGAATATTAACACTAAATAATTCTATCATTTCCAGCTAAGCGAACCATACTAGACAAGAACTTAATTTTGGAAAATATGGATTTAAAATTAAATTATGCATGACACGATTGTAAAATTAAATTTCTTCCATGTTGGCAACAGGAAAATCGGGAAAGCTTCGTTAAAACTCTTTTTACATTCCTAGAATAATCAATTTCGTACCTGTAGAGATCGATTGGAAGTGGAAAGCCACGACAATAGAGAATAAAGAGGTATTAAAATTTTCGACAATTGTCAGTAAATGAAAACATCATTTTAATGTTTAAATGAAAGTAGATTTCTAAAATTTTATGAGATAATTTCATTTTTTTTCATTCTGAAAAGTTGGAGATCGACAGAATAGAGACAATAGGGACACATGCCAAGATAGCACTGGAATGCCCTGAATGAGGAAAATAAAAAAAGACAGACTGAAACAAATTTAAACGGCTGGTACGTTATTTGGCACTTAGAGCGGTCATTTCAAGAAGAGGAAAAAACTGCACTGGCTTCGGATCTCCTGCGTTAGTTATTTTAACTTAAACGTAGAGTTTAATTCCTTCTACTAATTAATTTTTATTGTTTAAAAATTAAGATTGAAGTTCAATTTCGGTTCAAATTTTAAGTAAGGAGTATTAAAGTAAGTTCATTGAATTGTAGGATTATCAGTTTAGTGTAGAGAAGAGGAAACGGAAAGAAAAAAAGAAAGGATTTGAGGATGAATAAAATGCACGAAGCCTCAAAAAGAAAAACAGCGATGAAAAATTGAAAAGGAAAAAATTATGGACAGTATTAAATTATTATCGTCCCGTTAGGTAAATCAATCTAAAACAACATTGATTGAGTAAGAAACAGTTATTTTTGGGGATGAAAAAGAGTGAAAGAAGAAATCGATATATTTCAAACTTTAACGTCCCCTTTAAGAGGACTTGATTTGGACATTGACTTGTTCTTTCAGTGACATGCTTTCATTCCTTTCTCATTTATCTTTAACCGTGTAACGGCTGTTCTCGAAATGAGGATAGTTTCACGGAAGAGACGACCAGAAGAGCGTTCGAGATCAAAAACATTCTCTTTCGAACGTTCATCCGTTAGTACATGAAACATTAACCGCATGAGAAAAAGCAATTCGTTGTGATGGAATAGAAGAAAGTCTTCGCCTTGTCGAAATTTTATCAGTGCCGAAATCGAAAAAATTATTTTTCCATCAGCTCGAATGTGAAAAATCCCTAAAGGCATCCATCCTTTCGTGAACCATTGCTCACGGCAGCGGTTGACATTTTTCCTTCTTGTCGGCCAAGATAAAACGCTGACCGTCCTTATTTCGGTATTTTCCCCTCTTTCGTTCCACAGCAAGGAACAAAATTCGAATGAAAGGTTTGCTGTTTTCCGATCGGATAACCGATCCCGATTGTCTTTTAACTGAAACCGAAATACCGACCAATTGATATGTATCAATGGGTTTTGATTGTTAAGGTGCGAAAAACCAATTTCCCAAATTATTTGATTCGTTTTGGAGCTTGTTTTCCGAAATTGGGAAATAATAATTATGAGCGAACTGCTGCATTCTTCCAGAAGAAGAAAAAAAATTGCAACCTAGCATAAACAGGATTAATTTCATAGCATTTACAAGATCATTTTATTAGTCTAATTTCGGAAAAAAAACCCGTACCCGGAAGAAGGAATATCATAGACATGTCGAAGAAGAGAGGTTCGTTATGTGGAGAAAATACGAGTTTTGCCTTAATTAGGAACGGTAAAGAATTTGGCATCAAATTATGCTTTGGCCATATAAATGACAATGATGAATACGCGTTCCATCTTAAGTCTCATTTGCTTTAATATCTTACGTTCTAAATGCCTTACTTTACGACACTAATTATTTCTTGGCGTAGCCGAAGTAAAGTCCTAAAACAATATCATATTTTCAACATAAATTATAATTATTATAATTTCCCATGAGATGATGTTTGCGGCGCGAAATTGGTCTTTAACATTTGTTAACTTAGGAGAGAACCGTTAGTGGACACATCTTTAAGATTATAAGAAAATTATTCTCCATTCTAAAGGCATTGTGTGAAATTTCGTCCTTTAGCAAGAATTGCGTTATAATAGTGTAAAAATAAAAGACAATTTGTCGTAAATTTCAATGTAAAAGCTGAGATATGAGAAAAACTTCATTTAAAATTGTTTGGCCATATTGATTTTTAGATGGTGACGTCAGAAGAGATCGTGAGATACAAGTTTTGCTTTCGCACAACACCCTTGATTTTCGCGTTTGCTCTGCCTTAATAGTTTCATTTATAAATTCGCTTATTATGCATAATATATTCGTTCATACTCTGTAATTTGCAGTTGACGCCTCCTACAATGTTATCTTGGGAGTTGTTACTTGGTTGTTTCACCCTCTTCACACATTTTCCTTTTTAGGTTGCAATAAAAGTCGGAAAAGTTTTATTTTGCGAAGATAATTAAGGCTTGAGATTATAGAACTGTGAAGACATAACTGTTTCGCTTGAAATCAAAGAATAGTGGTAATTGAGAAAATAATTGAGGTAAGTGAGCCAAAGATTTTACATCCAGATCATGAAACAAACGCCATAATCATATGTTAAAAATTGTTTCCATTAGGCGGAAGTGACAGAAAATATTATAGTTTTAATTAAAATAAATTTCGGTTATCTTTTAAGCTAACTTGGAATTCAGTTTTTGAGAATAATAAAAAACTAATAATGATTGATGACGTAACGTCACAATTTCACACGGGCTCTTATTTTGAATATGATTCTGCGACTTAATCTACCTTCAAATGCAATAATCGCCTTAATAGACTGAATACAGATTTTTAAATAAAAATATGTAAGTAAATGTATTCCACAGGCGTCAAGATGTCACACAAGAATAGCTTAACAAGCAAAAACAGTCATTGAAGTGGTGAGCTCAAAATTTCGTTAGATTTTATTAATTCTAAGGTCGGATTCATTTTATGAACCCTCTCGGTGAATTCAAAAGCCCTAATTTTTTGGAGCTTGCCTTTTTAGTCTGATCTGAGAAAGAGTTTTTTTTTTTTTATATTGAAAGAAGAGCCAATGATTATTTCAATGTCAACATTAATTCCCCCCAAGGAATTACTATCATTTGTAAACAAGAAAAAAACTGTTAATTACGAGATGGACTTACCATTCCTCCATCTCCGATCCTTTTAATGCAGAGAATACGGGGTTTTTCGTAATCAAACCTTCAATTAGTGATCCCCTTGAATTATATAAACCCGAAGGTTTTAATCCGATTAATGAGATGATGTAATGGAACGTGATCGCAAAACAGGTTCGAAAATGTAATAAGATATCTATTTCCACATATAAAAGAAGGACTCTATAGGTTTTGGCTGCCATTTCTAATTAAATTCTCTTCTAAGGTATATCGTGAATCGCATAATTTTTTTTTCAGTTGGCGGCAGTGCATCGCCTGAAGAGAATCTGCAAATGAGAGAAAAAAAACCTTCGAGATATAAAAGATAATATTCCCCTTTATTTTGTCATTTTCTGTTAATTGTTTTTTTACCCCACTTGTTCCCCTCACTAAAGCTTTTAAAAATATCCCTTCATTACTCCCAGAAATTATAGGAAGTCATCACGTAAAGAAGCGCGAAATCCATTTCGTAATTCATCAACATTATTCGTGATAACGGGAAAATTTATTTTACAGAAGGCATCACGGAAATTTGTGCCGCTTAGGTTTCCTCTCTAATGACTCCAGCACCCAGATGTAACATGAGTAAGCGAAATAGTTACAGCTCGATCGAGGCTAACGCAATGCAAGAATGGTTTTGTGGTTTTTCATTCTCTATTGCTCAGTTGGGTTAAAAAGATTCGGTTAACATTACGCGATACTTGTTCTTTGAAAATTTAACTGCTTATTAGAACTTTATCAAACTTTACTTGACAAAGTGGTATCATATTTTATCGAAATTTCAAGCTTCTTTTTTCATTTTGCGAAACCGATATTTTAAATAAATTGCAAAGCTGTAATAATTTAACAGTCTCTTGTTCTTTCGCACTTATAGAGAGATTGTAAAGAGAGAAACAGATCGTACCTGCTATGTTTTAACATTTTTGTTCTCTTGCTGCGAAGTGTCTTCATCTCTGGAATATCTAATTTCATATTCAAAAATCAAATTTTAACACTTACAGTTCCGTAACCGTTTATTTTTCTCTTACAGTTCAAGCCCACCTTCAGTTGAAACAGATTCCTAGCCGCCATGACAGCCCGAAATATTTAACAAAAATGGCGGGCTTTACGAGGAATATAAATGTCAAGTAATGACGAATCGATGGCATTCGACACAAGAACAGATGGTTCGCAGTTTTGATTTTAGAGATGAATTCAATACATTAATTGTAAGTTAAAATTTAAAAAGATATAACAATGATCGCGTTTTTTTTTATTTAGGACTGAACAGTGAAACAAATCAAGTTTAATTTTGTTTTTGCTAAACTCAAACCTTCCTGGCTAGAGAAAAAAAAATTTTTTATTATTATAGACAACTCCTGAAGGCAAAATTAATTGAAATTTAGCGAAGAAAAAGCAGTAAATTTTTAGCGAATTTCCCCTGTAAAAAAGGTTAAATTACGAACATTCAGAACTAAATATTTTCTTTTCCTTCTTTAACCTTAACGGAAATAAATTACCTTAAAAATGACGAAGGACTTCTTTCATACGGCAAAAAGAATTAAATTAGATAAATTGGGAAGAGGGAAAATCAGGGAAATTGGTTTGGTGGATACCCCACAATTGAAAAGACGTAAGCAAGAAAGGCCGTCAAAAAAGGTGGTCACAGATACCGGAGAAAAAAAAAAAGACTGATTTTTGCAATAAAATGGATTAACCGTGGAGTTGATTGAGGCGATTTTACCAAATGAAACGAAAACAAAATAAAGGAAAATTTGGAATTTCCGCGAGCGGGGAAAATAAATATAAAGCGGGAAACGGGGTTGAAATTGCGGGAAGAATCCTCAAAGTGGTTGGTAATTTTATAACGCTCATTTTTCGCATCGCCGAAACGGAGGCGAAATCTGGCGTCAAAAATTGCATGACGAAGGGTTTTCCCCTGAGGATCTCATGAAATTAAGTTGAAGACTCCAAAAACGTTGAAAGTGTCGTCACCGGAACAGGTCGACGAAACTGCAGATCGAACTTGTTTCGTTCAGTATTTTAAAAATGAAATGAGAAAAACAATCGAAGTTCCTCGCTTATTTCAAACGAAAATAATCAGTTAAAAAAAAAAAAAATTCACTCCGCACCCTACAAACGATGATAAAAGATGAAATTTTGCCGCATCAAAAACTAACCGTTTCGAATGTTAATATTTTGCTTGTCTCGGTCGATTTGTTCGCAGTCTCCGGAATTCGGTTCGGGAGCTGTCTCTCGCGCGCTATTCCTTTGTCCCGTTGTAATTTTCCGAAACGAGGGAGGCTTTGCGTTCGTCTGCCATTCTCTTATTCCATCCCATCGCAGTCAAGAGAAAACTGATTAAAAAAAAAAAAAAATCTAAAATTGT
The DNA here is from genome assembly GCA_028565995.1 of Ricinus marginatus. Lineage (NCBI taxonomy): Eukaryota > Metazoa > Arthropoda > Insecta > Psocodea > Ricinidae > Ricinus > Ricinus marginatus. The sequence goes on along the minus strand of JAOWBB010005079.1, from coordinate 51,233 downwards.
CTGCTTGCTTATTCACATAATTTTACCGGATTATCTGAAAATTCAATACCCCATAAATTTCTTCCTTTTTTTACTCCGTTTTTTTTTAAACTCGATACCATCGCGCATAAAACTTTATTTTTATTTTTTCCCATAATACCGGAACGAAGTTTTCGCAAATTAACGTGATCTGCAATTTATCCTTCAAAAGCGCGTTTCGTATTTTGAAATGCGACTATAACAACGTCCAATTTCGGGGATTATCATTTATAACTTGAAAAAGGGGAAATCTTTATCCCCGTGCGATACCGGCAAAAATATTCGCATTATAAATCGGAGTTGCTTCGTCCGGGAAGTATTTTTTAGCGGATGATTTTATATTTTTTTTTTCTATTTGAACAATTTATTAAATTCAGGACGGTTATTTGTTGTTTATCGCATCAGGATTAAATTTTGCGAAACTTTTCTCACTTCACGATGAATATATTAGTAGAGGAAGGGATCCATTTTTGCGGTTGGGAAAATTTAATTGTCTGCTCTCCATGCCGTCAGACACTTAGAATATTATTTGAAAATTTTCAAAAGAAAAAAAAAAAAACGTTCCGTATGAAAGAAGATTATAATATCGCACGAACAAGGTGGAGTCCTGCGCGAAGGAGAAAGATCAAAATTTCCAAGCAAAAAAAGGTATATCCCGAAGGCTGCGTCCACGACCATATCATGCCTCATCCCGGTTCATTAATTTAACACTCCCGATTCGCCCCTCTTGTCCACTTATCTTTCTACCTATTTTGAGCTTTCTTTTCAAAACATTCATCCTTACGCCACTTTTTATCTCCGATTCCGCTTCACTTGGGCATCATTTGTTTGTGTAAGACAAACTGCGAAAAACCATTTCTTTTCCAAGGGGAAGAAAATTTCTTTCTCGCTGCTAATCGCTAAATAAAATCCATGCGAACGGTCGTAGCCGTACATGAGATTTCAACTGCGAGAAAACACTTGGATAATGAAGAGATTTCAAACAGGAATGTCCTTATTAAATGTAGAACAAAGATTTTTTATTTGGAACAATTATTTCCTCAACAATCGCGATTCAGGCTTCTCAAAACAATGCATAAATCCTTTAAGAATCGTCTGCATCTCCAAAATTTGGTCCCGTTTCACGTAGGGTTTCCTTCTGATCCGTATAAATTAAAATAAATCGTTTTTACACGTTTTTACTTTAGTATTTCTGTCTCCGCTCCTGTGGTCCTCGACGTTAAAAATCCCGCGGAAACGGATATTCATAAGGAGGACTTGGAGACCACTTAGTTCCCATTATTTTATTAAATCTTGCTCTCTTTTTTGCAGATATTTTTCGTTGTTTTTTCTGCTGATTCGCATTGCAAAGTGTTTTTTCTCATCTCTGAGAGCACCTTTTATCGGATTTTCTCGAAAATTAAACTTGTCAAACTAGAGGATTGATGTGCCGACCTTCCCATACGTAAAAACACCTTTTGAGTTGAAAACGTTGGAAATTACTGCGAATTTTTCATTTCGGTACGAAAGGAAAAAGACTCCGACGAATTATTTGGAACATTTCATCTTCCTGAACATCTCGGTGTGTAATATGATTATTAAATCTAACGGGGAGAATGTCCTCGCATTTTCAAAGTCATTCTGTTTCCGTATCCCTTATACCTAGCGTTCCATTCTTCGTCGCCTCGTGAATGTCCTTTTATTAAAAAGTTTCCATTTTAGTAACTATTCTACTTTTCCCTTTGGGAATGAACCCTCTCTCACCCCGTTCAAAAGTCGAATAAATATTTTCCATCAGAAAATTTATTCTGACCGAAATCGAACGGAATACTTTCGTCTAAATGTGATTTGCAAGAAATACTTTCAGGGGTTTTTCCTAAATATTTGTTATTGTCTTTCAAAATGGCAACGAAAATCCCAGGCTGGAGATCTCGGAAACTTTTGTTCCAGAAGAATTCACCTTCTAATCAAGGATGCTTAAGAATGAAATATAATTTCAAATATTCTTGGAAGGAGACTCAAAAACGAGAAATAAAATCGTTTAAACGGAAAAGAGAAAACGCGGAAAACTCGCAAGGAAGAACGAAAATTGTGTATTCCGCAAGTAAATCGGAAGGGATCCCATATATTTTAGAATTCCAAATCGAATTTTCGAAATAAAAAAAGGGGGCAAGGGCAGAAACGTAACGTGAAAGAACTTTTTTTTATCCCCAGCTTTGTCGCCGAGTTTACAGAAAGTTTGCCACTAAATTCCCTCGAAGCTTACTGGTCGCCACAGGGAGGCCATCGATTCGGGAAAAGTACGCCCGATCACGACAATAAAACCCATTGGGGAGCATATATAGCCGGGCTAATGACATATTTCATTTGGATTCGAAAAAGACGCGTCAGTAATCGGTCTACATAGTGCAAGGATAAAAAGTTTGAGCCCTTTGGGGAGAGGCTTCAACTGGTTAACGAGGAAATGAAACGAGTTAAAAAATTTCCAAGTGTAAATTAAAGCATAAATCAGACAGAAAAATGCGCAAAACTTATTAAAACTTTGACCATATCCTTAGGGAAAATGGATAGTTCCGGAATCGCACCTTAGCGGATATAATTGCTCGAAAATAAAAAGGAAAAAAATTTACACTTCAGAAATAGATATTTTTTTCTAGATTTCGATGTGTGGTCGGGCTCCAGAACGTGGCAGACCAACTTTTTTGGGAGAGGAGAAAGGAAATAAATTCCTCGGAATGACCAGCGAGCACTGAACAAATTTACGGGAATTGAAAACGAACGGATTCCAGGAATCGCTACACGTGTTATGCCAATTTACTCGGAAACAAAATTGGATTCTGTGAAAAGCCAATTCCGGGAATAACGATCATATTTGAAATGCGTAAACAGCGAGACTAAAGAAACCAGAAAGGGATCAGAATTCCTGGAAATGCGAGCTAAATACCGAGAAGGAAAACAAAGTTCCGGTAATCGCAAATGGATTTCGTGACGCATAAAGCCGGATCCGTCTCTCCCAGTCATTTTTCTCCGGCAATTACGGGAAGGTGTTCGCATTTAACATTTCCAAGATTTGACGCTTAATGCTGTAACCATCACATCCCACGGTTTTTCCTGGAAAAAATTCCGTGAAACTGTAAGATTTTTCCCCTTCTTTTCAGGATTGGCGGAGTTGCAGGAATGTGATTTTCAAACACGTGATGAATGCCTTCGAAAACACGTATCCGGTACGTGGAAACATCCACTGAGATGACACGTGCGTCCTCTGCAGCTTTTACCGCGATTATTTCGGAATTTGTCTGAATTCGATATAAAACTAATCCTTTTTCTCCCGCGCAAAATGTTTTCCAACCACCCATTTTTTTTTTTCTGGATCTCCATCGTCTGTTTCTGAACAAAACATTAGATATATTTAAGGCATTCAGGTATCTCCCCTCATTTCGAATCAACATTCAGCTAACCTTTCAGCTTTGCATTGTTCGAATGAAACCATAACCGTCGGTTATTCACATTTCTCACGGAAGCTTTTGCCATTTTTCATTAGTCTCCCATATTATTTTACACTTCACAGCAATGAACCTTTTCTCCTGAAGACTTCTTCTTTCAAGCAAGGGATGGTTAACATCATTTTTTTCCGAATTGTAACGAAAAAAAATCCTCATTTTTGCACGAAACATTTCGGCAAAACCGGTAAAATGTCAGAAGATCCCGGTTGAAAATTCAGGATCTTAAACATCGTTTTGCGATCGGAAAATAATCCAATTTTCTACATTCACGAATTCCGAATTTGGAAAAGCTCTATAAGACAAAGTCGACGAGAATCCCGTATTCGACTTTAGGAAAGATCTAGGAACTTCGCCGAAACTGCATGAGGGAGGCGGCGGGGGAGGGGAGGAAAAGAAGAAGGGCAAAGAATTGGCAACGTTTTCCCAATTCAAAGCTTCGATTTTCTCAAAAGGTGCCTGAAATAATGCCGCAAAATAATTTCGGATACTTTTAAGGATTTTGCTTAAGAACAAACTATTCCAGTTTCCCTTAATAATCACGGCTAATACCTATTTTGCATTCGTCGCAGGCACTACTGAGGCTTAAGAAGTGCTTTCCTGATCCAGTATGATTATTTTTATTGTCAAGGGGTTGTAATTTTTCTCTTCCAGATAGTTAAAAAGTTTCAGTTAACGATGAAAATGGTATTCTTTTATTTGCCAGTGCGTTTCTCCCAAGTAAACTATGCGAAATGAAAGAAGAAAGGCGCTTCCCCATCCCGATTGAGGAGAACCGTCCTATCAGTCGCCTCAACTGAACCCAAATTAAACACTAAATCGATGGCAGTGAAAACATCCGAGAAATTGTAATCTTCCTCATCCTAAAATTACGGATTTTTCCACACCTTTTCCCACCTTCAATCTTAACGAAACTTCAAAACTTGAAAAGGACTTTTTCCATTTTGCAGAAAGTTTGAAAAACTAGCAAAAATGCCTACCCAAATATTGACATGGGAACCCCAATAGAAAAAGGAAGACGGAAAATCAGTTCAAAATGGCATCAAATATCGGTAGGATTTCTTTATCATTATTATCCATATTAAGTGTCTGGATTTTTTTTCACGGGACAGCCCGAAGAAAGACAGCTTTGGAAATAGTGCTTCCGAATTCGAATATCCAAGAAGTTTTCAGACAGGAAAATTATCCGGTAAGGAAAATATCGAATAATGCCGGATTTACCCCACCGATCCGATTGGATTATCCTGCATTAAATGAGTATACTGAAAAGGCATCTGTATAACGATCATTCAACATTAGCGTGTTGATGAGAAAGGGGAGTTGCCGAAAGAGATTGGATCGTAAATTTAAATCTAATGCCTAAACGTGAACCAAATTCTTCTCTCGGTGCTTTTCCGCTGGATAAGAACCGGGAAAATGCTTCTGTTATTTTTGATCCGGAGGCAAGTTTTTCCGGTGTGAGAGAAACTTCGAAGCGAGAAAATCCAAACACGAAAGTGAGGCGGGGATGGTTATATAATGCAGAAGGATTGGGCTTTCGGAGCAGCGGGAGAGACGCTTGCGTCGGACAACGACGCGAAATCATTTCAGGGGAGGCAGAGAAAGGCATCGGGAAGTGACAAAATTTCGAGAGAAAACACTTTTACCTTCGCGAAATCGAAACTCCAGTCACATTCCGGAAGTTAGGATGCTTTTGGCGCGACTGAGAAAAAAAAAATTTCCCTCCTGCCGAAGCCCATTCCGCTAACAATTATTGGGAATTCGACTTTGGAGACGATCCAGCGGAAAAGCTGACTCGAATTTTGCCAAAGGGGAAGTCTCCCGCTCTGTCGCAGAGCTTAATTTGGTTAAAACTCCTTTCCTTTTTTCTTTTGCGTTTCTGAGGGTGAATTAATTTTTATGCCGGAGAATTCAAGCGGACCGAACAGACTGCTGCGCAGGGCGGACGTGGTGAAGGGCTGTTGCTTTTCGAAACGTTTTAATGGCCGATCCGATGTTAAATCGCTTTTATACGGCGACGTTGCGGGCATTTTCTTTTCCCCAAACGTGATTCCCTCGTTTTCTTCTGACCCGGACCGCGATCGATTCGGTCTTTATGCACGCAAAATTTTTGGCAAACTTAAAATGCTCAAAAGTAAAATTTCAATTTGGAAAAATGAATTCAAAACATCTCGAATGAAAAACTCGAAATTGGACAATTTTTAAGCCTTCGAATCATTAAGGATCCGATGGTAAACCGGTCGATTTCGCCATCGATATTTTATTAGATTTTCGATTTAATTCCCCGCAGCCCCCATTTTTCGTCTTCTTGCACTTTTGTTTTCCCATGATTCGAAACTTAAATCCTATCGAAATATATCGGAAGCTCTTTGAAAAGGCATTAGCCTTAAATTGATGCCGTGCATTCGGAACTCGGAAAGAGGATAATCCAGTGGATGAAGATGGGGGAAGGAAAATTTGGGCTTTTTAGCGGGAAAAAATGAAAAAAAATAGGATTTTTATTTATATTGTTAAAAGCTCTTTCACCGGCGAACGACAGAAAATGAAAATCCCGGTAATTTAAATGTCGATGAAATGTAAATGTTTGAAAGCTCAAATGAGGAAGAAAAGAGAGGCCAAAGAATAACTTCTCTTATTTAGCTCGGAAAATCAACATGAAGGAGAATTAATACCTAAATTATTTTAACTTTAACATGTCGATGCTTCAATGGCCACGTCGGAGTTTCAGAATTTACTGCCTGCAGAGTCCTAAAATATTAACTATAAATAAAGAGCAAGCGTTTGGAGCGTTCGGATACTTGTAAATCACAATATTGCGGACTGAAATATTGTAAATTTAAAAGTTCAATGGAGTATATCGGAAATACTGTTGAATATTATATAGGGTTGGCAGCCAAGTTTTCCGTTAAAGGGAAAATCTTTGAAAATCGTCAATAGTTTGATTTTAACTTCGTGAAAGTCTCTCTATTTAAAAATTTTGCGCTAAACTTTAGGCGATTGTCCAAACAAGTGCAACATCAGTTAAATTTGCTGTTGGAACGCTTGCTCCGGTTATCGAAAATTATTAAATCACTCTTGCACGTGTGGTGAAATATGTCACGCGTATCACATTTCGATACGTGAGAATTTAAGTTTAAAGGAACTGAAATTTCAAGCGAACGAATGTTCCGAGGACGAATCAACGTTCGGAGTGTCCGGTATGAATGCGGCAGGAAAACATTCCCGAAACTGTTTTTCGTCTTGAAACAGCCGTACTCCATCCCAAATTTTCACAGCTAATCAAAAATAAATTAAATTTTACAGTCATGTTTTCCGGTTAGGAAATCAAAAATAAAGAAAGCGGCGACGAATTGCATATATTAACGAGGAAGAAATGATGTCCTGCGGGAAGGGAAAATTGTCTGTATCGAGAGATCGTGACGGAAAACAAATATTGAGGGGGCAGAAAAATTGAAAATAAACTCCCAGCATCAGACGGTTCCCATAGTTTCGAATAAATGGGTCGCGATGTGCTTCGCATCAAATTCGCAGCGAAAAATTGATTTTTATTCACATAAATAATAGATCTGAACTGAGGAGCAAACGAGGCGGCTTTTAAGATCTTCGAAGGGCAGAAGACACGATTTATGGTTTTCGAGAAGTGAAAAATCGCTTTTTGTGAAAAAAGAAAAAGTTGGTGCGGGTTTCCCAATGAGTGAAATCTCGGATCTTGCTGAGATTTCGTGCGAAACTTGGAAGCGGACAATTTGAAATCTTGTGAAAATCAGTCAAACGCTGGATATCTGGTTACGATCGGAATTATAAAAAAAAAAAAAATGAAAAAACTGAAGAAAAGCAGCAGAGGAGACGATCCTTAAGCCAACACCATCGGGAGAAGTGGTATAATTTCTCCATTTACGCTGAGAAAATGATAGATCGCAATTTGATGGACGAAGTGGCTTTTGCTTTTTGAGAAGTGAAATGCGTTGAATTATCCCTTTTGGGGTTTTGGGAGCTGATCAAAAAACTTCTGGACACGACTGCCAAACTCTCGTCCTGAGTTAATTAGGTGCCAGTCGTGGCACCAGCTTTGTCGTAAAATCGGACGCTTATTTCGCAATAAATGTCGCATTTTTGATGACGCCACAGGGATGCTTCCCGGAAGGTAGCCCTCCGATGGAAGGGTTCGCAGAAAGAGTTTGTGAGAGCTGGATGAATGACGTCACAATAGCAGGAGCGGGACGTGACCCCATCGGGCGTCCGCATTCCGCCATAAATATTGCGTCGGTTGTTACGGCCCACATCAGAGCCGTCTGCCGCACGATTGAATGCGAGTTTTATGGTTTGGATTCATCTGGTCTTACACGTCCCGTTTTCTTCGTTTTCCTTTGCGGAATCGTAAGGGAAACGAATGTCGTATAATACATAATAAGTTCATTTAAAAAGGGTTTCGAAGATCCCGAGATTTAGCGAATTCAAAGTGCCGTCTGCGGAAGTGGAGGAAAAGAAAAAGGAGTCGATGTTTCGAAGCGTAAATATAAACGTAATCTGTTTTGATTTAAAATCATTATCAACCCGTTATAAAAAGGTTTTCATTTGAGTCCGACTTGAAATCAAGTAGGAAATTTGCGAAGCGGAAAGTTTTCGGGGCGAGAAAAAGGATTCTCGCCCCGACAGCATTCGTTTAAATTTCTCGGGGGCGAGGACCGTTCCAGAGTTGGGTCGTCCATCGTTTGAAAAAGGATCCGGGTAGGATGCCGGAAAATAAAACACCGATCAACCTCGCAAATCAGCGACAGACGGGATGATCCTCAGCGAAACGGTGGGCTGCGGGCTCGTTCCTGATGCTGGACACATTCGTAGAGATCGGACACAAAGCAGTCGGATGATTAAGTTAGGAAAATTCGATTTTTGTCTGTCCGGATTGAAATTTTAATGACCTCCAGGTTCGAAATTTAGATGGAATAGCAGAAGAACCCGCCGAAAGGCATTTTAAATCGATATTTTAGACACTAAAAAGAAAAAAAAGATTGTGATGGCGGATCTTCATTTAAATTTGCCTTATTTCAGCTGCGGATATGACAGAAAAAAAAAGAAATTGCATTTGCTTTTGCGATATTCATTCCGAAAAGGTTTGTATGTCGAGGGCTATAGATAGATTGCCATTTTCCAAAAATTGCTTTTCACCACAAAAACTTATCGGCGTTTTTTGAATTTTATAAATAAAATCGCATAAATATATTTTTCTTGGGGAACGTAAATAACGCATTCAGATATTTCGCTGTAGAACATAATAGAGAAGATTAAATATTTTTTATTAATAGTGTCATCTTAATTTTGTATGCGGAAAATAGTTCTTTCCTAACATTTTCACATGCGCTGGAAAAGCTCAATTATCCACTGAAATTTAACTACAAGAATTACCTGCCAACGTGATCGACAAGATCATTAAGTTTATTACTCATTTATCCACATCATGGATTTGGATGGATGTCTCCAAGGAAGAAAGAAACGGCAGGGTCGGTCCACCGTTCGTGCAGTTTTAGACGGGCGTTTTCCGAGAGCGACTCTCGACGCCTTTTCAAGATTTTCCAGTTTCCGATGAAACTAATCAAAATTTAAGCTATTAAACGATAACGAACAGGGGATCTGACGATTGTAGGAATCGGAATTAGATTATTGCACGCAGTCAGTTTGCTGTTGTTATACTGCGGTGGCATTGCACGCAAAACGAGCTAATTACCGTACTACAGGAGAAACGCAGGGTCCCATTCTTTGCAGCAGATTTGAAGTGTGGTGTATTGGCATTCAACCCCAAGTCGACGGATTATACTGGAAGGTTAGGTTCTTCGTAGCTCCGATTCAAATTTCACATGCCCCGTCATAATTTGAAGGCTTCCACGAGGGTTAGATAATTCTAACTGCCGGTTGACGGCTTCATTTCCCCATGTATTTTTGAAAAAAAAAACTACGCGCTACCTCCGAGAAACGGTCAGCACACGGCAATTCGTGCATAATGCATTCGGACATTCAACTTTAAGCCCAATACGCTGGGAATTCGTTTTCGTACACAGAAATTCTAAATATTCTTATTAATATTGGGATTTCAACACAACGAAAAATATCTCCCGACCTCAAATCGTATTTGGTACCATGACCATGGCGCAAATCGTATTTGCGCCATGGTCCCTGTTCAACAGATTCGGCACCGCCGATTGGGAACACAATGAAGATTACATCGATAAATTCCGCTGGGAAAAGGATGAAAATCGTGGATCCGCAGATGAAGAATAAAACTGGGAAAATGAAAAAAAAAGATAGACCTCGCGTTACGATTTTGAAAGGAAAAGAATAAAGTTTCCGATGTCAGGTCCATTGTTTTGCTGAAAAAAAATATTTAGACTCGGCGATTTTTTCGAATGCCTGTTACGGAAGACAACAAAATGGGTGTTAAAGCTGAAGGAGTGAAGCACAGCTTTTACCAATTGGTAATTTATACAAATAAAATTCTCAGATCGTAATTTTTTCTGTGGTTATGGGGAAAAAAACGAACAAGATGACTGCTATTTGGGGCAACGAAAATAGTGCCACAATGGATTTTAATAAAAACCCATAAAATGGCGGAAAATGAATCGAAAATTTCGAAACTCAGCTACAGGTTTTTCTCATTGGCATGCACGGTAATCCGTAAGAATTTTTCAGTTCTTGTTCCGCATCACCCAACAGCGGGGGAATTTGTCTCGTTTACTTGTAACGCGATTGCGGAGTTTGCAAAGAAAAATGAATCTGGATTTGGCAAAAAAAAAAAAGTTTGAAAAAAAGAGTTCTTTCCTCTAGCAATTTCGTCCGACATTTATCCCTTCGATGACTTTTCATTAGCTTCATTCCCGGATTCAAATTCCATCGCGGGGGTGAAGGGACTCGCCTGCCGAGCTTTCGAATCGGTCGCTTTTCACTGCAAAGGAGCCCGCACGAGCAAAAAGATTTTCGGCGGACTCAGAAGGGATGAAAAATTGCTGAAGCGGCTTTCATTCCTTCCCGTCGGCCGCAGATCACGAGGGACGAATAAATTATCTTCGAGTCTGCGGGGGGTTTGGAAGTGCCTTTGATGTGCCATTTTGGGCGGCGATGAGGCGACGGACTCGTAAAGTCCATTAGCTGCAAGCAACGGGAGATGACCGCGGGAGTTTGGAATTGGTTCGGAGGAAAGACGTCAATCCTCTCCATACCCGAGCACTTCCGTCCCTCCCGGAAGGCGTCTTTCGCACGTGTTTCCTGTTTCCGTATTTCCAATCCGCATCCTCTTTCCCGGGTACCTGATCCGAAGGAGGAAAGCGGATTTGCCCCAATGAAAGTTCCTACTCGTGGGTCGAAAATAAATTTTTTTGTCCGCAGGATTTCCCGTTTTCGAAAGGGGGAAAATTTTCCGGGTTCGCCCTTCCGCTTCGGAAAAGTGGAAAAGTTGACTTTTTTCCACCGGCCTGACACGGGCAGACGATGAAATGGATTTTTCGGTTTTTTGGCCTCCCCTCCCATCTTATCCGGGTTTTGATCATATCCTGGAAAATGCCAATTACGTCAGATGCATCCAGGCGAAAGTATGGAACATCTACCTGCGGTTTCTCCTGCGTTAATTAGCGTGCGCATTGTTTCATACAGGCCCGACCGAAAGGATTGGTTGATTTCATCCAGCCTTTCTAATACCCGAAGATCGACGGATTAAAAGGGGCGACCCCTTGCCTGTACATGAATTTGATTATAGGAATTATACATTTATCATTTGCCCGACGTTCGCTATAAAATCCGCGCTAAAATTGAATTTATAAGTATTATTCGTTTAATACTTTTCGGTCAGTTAAGAATTAATTGTGTGGATAATTTGAATGTGATGGCGAGCGACGTGCGCGATCCATTACTTTTCAATTGATTGATGAGAGAAATTTGCCCGATTTTGCTTAAACAATATGAGTTAAATTAATTTTTGCCACGTTGAAGAATTGAGATTTTCATTTCCGGTTAAATGTGATAGGTGATCCGGGAAATTCTGCGATGCCGAAAACTGATTTCCGACTCATCTTAGGCGCGAAAAGGTTTATCAAAAAAAAAAAAAAAAAACACGATGGGCGAGCTTTTTTAATGCTGCTTCGGATTTGAATTATATAAGTAATGGGCATCATCCATCATCAAATAATTCACGAAAATTCTCAATTTCGAAAAGTGGTGCGACTTATGGGTCCATGGCGAGCATAACTCATTTTACGCTTAATTCACATTTCCCTTTCCTCAGCAAAAAATTTTCCGAATTCTTTTATAAAAAAGTAATGTTGTCCCGGTTTTTTTTCAGCCGGATACGTCATCAATACTAACCCGAAGTTCCAGACCTTTCGGGGGGGTCTTGCAAAAATTGAATATCATACGCAGGATCCTTATGGAAATGAGATCGGCAGTAATTGCGTCCGGTGAATAAAGTTAAAGTTAAATTTTAATGTCAATCTTTGGCGCTAGAGGAAAAGGATAGAGATAATGTTTTTGGTTCCACTATTTTTTCCTAGATAGCTCACTTATATGAATTTCTCGGGACGTCGGAATGATGAACAGAAAAAAAGGGAAAAATCTATGTATTGGTCGCGAACCTTTCCGCCTGATGCACTGCAGCACGTAGCAATTTGCTTTGCGTCTATCTAAATTATTCTATAGAGACGGGGGTTCGGGTTTAAATTAACTGTCGCATGCACGTGGGAATACCCAATTTATCTTACATGTCCTGCGGTATATGTACCTAAGAAATTCTCCAAACATACATGTACTGCATAGCACATGGAGATAACCTCTCTGTTTGCTTTAAGCACGGAATAAGTTGCGTTAAACGAAAATTATTCAAATAAATCAGATCATGGTGATATTTTAAGTTAATAAGCGATAAATTTTGGTATCAGTAGGATCTCGAATCCGTTTGCTCAAATTTAACATGAGGTTAGGACTTTTCTCATCATACAAAAAAACTGCTGAACATTTCTCCAGGGACACATGCGGCGTAAAATGGCAAAAACGACGGAAATTTTTTTTCTTACTCTGGCACCAAAGTGCTTCGTTAAGTTCTGTCACAAATACTAACTTTTTTAAATGCAAAAGAAATACATCACGAAAACTGCAATTCAAAAAGAAAAGCAATGCAAAAAAAGATATTTTTTCAGTACGAACAGTACTGTAAAAGTAAGTTGGGATATTTACGCCTATATTGTCTCCAATACAATAATGTTAATCTCCAGACAATTTTTTCCACCATGTCCCTCAGTATCTTGGACCCTTTCCACATATACGAAATCGGTTTTTTTTTCATCAATATATACATATGAAAATATCAAAAAGTAAACAATCAATTATTCAATCTTCTCTTTCCAATATTTTATAAGCAATCGGACGAGGCCTCGTTTTTTGTCAAAATTTTCATTCGTCCTCCGCCTGCCGTATCAGAAATATGGTAAAAAGAACTGACCTTCAAAATTTATCCATTTGAAAGCGTTTTCTTGTTGGGAAAATAAATAAATTAAAAAAAATTTTTTTTTTTTACAAGACAGTTCATGTTTTGTCGTTAGATCTGGTAAAGGGCTAAATAACCCCGTGCCGCCTTGTTTCTGCCTTTTCCGTTCGGCTTGCCGTTCCTGTCTGCCATCCACATTCCGGACACATTTTGCTGCGAATAATTTGCTTTCTCTGAACCCGAGACAAAATGAATGATATACGGCAGAAAAGCTTCGTCGGTGAATAAATCACGTTTTTATGGGTAGACTGGAGGGAAGCCAGTGCAAATGGAGGGGTCTTGGCAGGTTACTCTACTTCCACTGCTAAGATACGATTTCTGTGTTCTAGTTTCGGGTATGGATCCTGATTCGGTGTCGTCGTGGAAGTTTTGTTTAGAGACGTGCGGCTATAACTTAACTGTTTACCTCTATCGGACTGTCTGCACATAATATCGTCAGGACGTTGGGTACATTAATAAAGTCGTATAATGTGTTCGCCGGTAAATTTACGAGTTTTGTATTTCCTTTGCAGGATAAAAGACTCGTTTAAAGAGGTTGAAGATACTAACACAATATTTACTTTCTGACGATAATGCTTATTATAACAGTGCTATTTGTGAAAGCAAATTACCATGAAGTGATGCTTTCAAATGTATCTGTTCTGAAGCTTTGGGAAGAATTATAGATAATCTAAAAGGTCGGGGAGCAATTCGGAATCGAGAAGAGCAATAACACCGTGGTCGAGACTATGTTTCGGCAATACCAGGGATTTCTTTTATGATAATATCGGAAATATCTTGACCTCCTAACATTTTCTGAATCCGCTGAACAAGCCCGCATAGAGCATACGGTATCGTATGCCGAACGGCTACCGATTGATATTGCTTTGTCAGTATCTCAAACAGATCTCATCTGTTTGAGAAAATAATAAACCACAGGGTTTTTTGGATAAAAAAAAAATCTTGGATAAATTTCAATTTTGGTCTACACAAAGATCGGGATATAGAAATATCTATATATAAGATTGTTGAATTAATATATATGAGTCGAAAACGATATATATCTCGTAAGCTATACATGACATGACATAAGAAATGTCTTTAATGCTTAGACTGGACCGAAACTCGATGTAACTTAATTATTTATATTTTTGCAGAATTTTTTTAAAATCGTCGATGCAGTTTTTGATATGCTACATCTTTTTGCACGCATTCGATGAAGAGAATAAATTCGCCATATTCATTATTGGGACCTGCAGATATTCGAACCTGATGCATCTTTAGTGCAGAATATCGCTTTTTCTATAGTACATGAGGACGTTTTCGACCATCGCTGAGTGAATTGACGAGGATCCTTGCTCGATTTGACTTGTATACAGAAAAAGAAAAAACAAAAATAACAGAATATGGTATGGAATAGCGATAGAAATTTGTTATAAGGAATTCTTAAAAATTTACTTTTCGGCGATCAAGAGATGTACGATAGTGGTAGAAAAATTTAAAATGAGCAAATGTAACACATTGTTCAAAAGATTAGGACATGGAAATTGGCGTCTGGTAATCAAAAGACTTATTTCAGCTTATGGTGAAAGGATGCTGTTTTGTACGGTCCTACAAATAATAAACTGAAATTAAAGCATTTGAGGAGGAGCAGTCTTCTGCCGGTCGTAAAACGATAATCCTCCATCTCCGATAAGGGACAGCAGGCGTTTTGGTTTAACATTCTTTTTCTCCCATTATTTAAGATAAAAAGATTTAAAATTAGGCATGGCATGACATTTAGCGAAAAGTAGATCAAGTGAGTCCTGATCTTACAAACGATACCACTTCATTTTTTCTACCTTCAGGAAAGACAAAATTTGCAAATTGATTTTCATACAATGATGAATTAAAAAATTACAGTCAGCCAACGGTAAAATTCAATGCGATACAGTTAACAATGACTCTTGTGGTGCAAACATTAAGTCCAGAAGGTTAACCAATATATTATTGCAGGATGAGAATGAAAGATATGGAAAAGACTGTCAAGTCTAATGTGGTCTTTAGTTTCCTATCATTCATTTCCCATTGATCGAGTGAGTTTAATGAAAAATCTTAGTTTAAATTATTGTATTAAGCAAATTTAAACGTAACGTGTAATTTTAATAAGTATCTTGGAAAAGAGAAGGTTTGCGAATATGTACGTACAGAATATTTAGACAATAAGGCTTGTCGTTTATTTCATGTTCTAATTGAACGCAAAAAATAGAACGGGACTAATGATACATTTACGTTACGACAGACTATATGAACTTCGAAAACAAAATAAAAAACACATAGACGCCTTCTTTTCACACGCAGCGGCAAAATAGGAATCCGAACACTTAATGGTCCTTAACTATCAACATTTATTTTTTAAATTACCCATTTTCATTTATTTGTATCGTTTCCACTTATTCTTTATTGGCAACCCTGTGTCTCATTTTTACTTTAGATCGATTTATAACTTTTAAATATTAGTAAAGTTAATGTAATTTAGCTGTTGTCGATCAATTTTTAAAACTTTTCCTGTTCCCAATCGATCTTAGGCAGCAATAGGATTGCGAATTGTGTAATTCATTTTTTCAAAGCGTGCTAATGTCGAATGTTTCGATCGGAAAGGAAAGAAAAATCGTATTCCCTCTAGGAGTAGCGGGTATAGCAGACTTTCAACTAGAGGAATTACACTTAAGCTTTCCCTTTACTTCAAAGTTGGATTCGGATCCGGAAAATTCTTTACGTGTTTTGAGCGATCGCCTTTCGTATCCGAAGCCCCTTAGATGGAGTTTTACCTTCATAGGAAAAAGGAAAAAAAATAGGAACGACGAAATTTTTCCGAATTTTCCCTTCAGCTTTCGCTTCCGGTTTATCCCAGACCTCACGATCCCTTCCGAACTTTCTTTCCCTCATTTTTTCACGAAAACCTTTTTGCCCGTCCGCATTTTTAACCCTAACAACAATTTATAAATTTTTAGTGTATCGCACCTCGGGTAAATCTTAAGAAAAATAAATATTCTAAATAAAGTAAAACTTTACGAATGCAATAAAATAATTTTAACTCTTTGCGCATCTTTTAAATTACAAAAAAAAAACGGTTTATTGCCTCTGTACGGGAAATATGAGGGCCATCTTACAAGCTCAAATTTGTATGCGAACGACAAAATTCCGAAAAGAATATTGATCGTCTGTCAGTGTCAACGGAGAAATAAAAATATTCTTAATGTATAAATAATATGGTTGTCGTACGATTATGCAACGAAAAGTGAGAAAAATATTTTCACGCGTACGATGTTTAACCGGAAAATTTTCCTCGGATTCCTGAATGCGCTCCTCCGGTTTGGCTCGCGGCGTTCCGCACGACGCGGTCAGCGGCAGCTTCTTCCTCCTCAGGGAATCCTAATTATGGGAGCAGGAGAGGGCCATTCGAGGAAGCTGTAAATAATTAGCCATTTCCCGAAGGCTGGACATGAGACTGGACATCTGTCACCTGTTTGACGTTCGATCGGCTTACCGATAAAAACCGGCCGTGCGGCAAACGGGCAACCTAAGCGAACGACGCTGTTTTGGCATCGGCCGGAAATCGAGTCATACGCAGGAAAACCCTGTCTTTTTCAAATACTTGCAATGCGGAGATTTGTGGCCGGGAAAAGTTTTTACTCTCAGCGAGTTTCTGTAAAACCAAGGAATTATTTCTCGAAAATCTGCCAATCTCAAAGTGCTGTAAAGCAAAGTTAAATATGAAGAAAGTTTCTTGGTTGATAAATATCGAGTTTCTCCTAGGCGCGATTGGTCGAACTTCATCTCGCCGTCGTGCACCCTATTGCCTCCATTAGATATATTTATGAGTATGCAGACCTTTAATATGAATGTTTCATTATCCCGTTATGACCTGTTACGAAAACTGTCGTTTTAATTAAACTTCTTTCTTTCCGAGCCTTTAAAGCAGTTGATCGACACTCGGTTAACAGTTCTCGTATGGGGAGGCAAAATTGGAAGTTTTCGCAAAAATATTTGTTGGGAAAATTTTATGAAAAATCGATTGAGACCTGTGAATACCGCCACCTCGGATACTTGCTCGATTCGATTCTAAGTCTGTTGATTCTGTCTCGAAACTATCCTCGCGACGCTTGCTCTTCGAATTTCGTCAGGCAAGCGCTGCAGCTCGGAAAGAAATTTTGACGCGAAAACAAACTTTTATCAAATTCGCGACACAATCTTAACCCCGATCCGCGACATCACGTTTCTGAGTTTCACTACAGAAAGCACTTCTCAGGTCCAAAATTACAAAATACTTCCTCTTCCTCTCATTTCCTCATATTTCCAGTCTTAATTTTGTCCCCGGGTTTGCACTAACTTAATTTCCGGGTTCATTCGTGTGAACCGGAGCAACAAGGATGGAAAAGGGTAACATCAGGAGATTAATGGGTGATTCTCTCGGATTTCGGATAAAGAAAAGTTGTGGACGGATGCAAATTACATCGCTTGGCTTGCAGCAAAGCCCGAAACGGATGTACGGAATCAGTTGATCCGGTACGAAACCTGTTCAGATCCCACTCTCGGAATGGTCAAAGAATTAATTTTATATTAAAGATTGCATATGTTAAATTCACGAGTTGAGGAGTTTCCGAGGCAAATAAAACCGTCGGACTCGTTACCACGAGGGAAATCTTTCGCATTGTGGATTACGGCAAATGACAAATGGGATTATGCAATGGCGCCTCGTCCATCTCCCGACCTCGATTTTTCCGGATGGGCTCGTAAAAAGGCTGGAAAGAAATTTGATTTAGCTTTCTTCTATAAACTGATCGAAGAGGAGACAAAATTCCATGCAGAACGCAAAAGCAAATAGGGTTAGCAGAGGCAATTTTCCTGATGATTCGGAAAATTAATGATTTCTCTTCGAATATCATATTTCCCTGCCCAGATTATCGCGTGCGCACTGGTGCGTGCGGATGGAGGCGGAACTGGCATTCTCTTGTTACAGGTATAAAGGATTTCGGTTCGTGCCGCAGAAGTCGAAAACTCCGGGAAAGATACCCGAAAAATCGGGCTAATTGAAATGGGTCGATGATGTTCGAAGATGATTTAATAATTGTATTCAGGGTATACGATTGGTAGAAGTTCCTCACATAAAAGTCCCGGAAAATTCCCTAATTCGTTTACCCTTTACCGAATTTCGACAAATTTATCGGGAGAGAAGAAAGGTAAGGAGGGAGTTTTATTAATAGGAAGACGGAACAAGGGAAAAGATGACGCTGTTGCCAGGATTTGAGGGGCTTGACGACAGATTGCGTGTACCGCCTCATGGTCCATGCATTTTTTACCCTTAAGTGACGATCTAACATCGTGGATTTTGCCTTTCGGAGGAAAGGTCTCGTGCCTTTGCCCAGAAGAAAGATTTATCACACAATTTTTACCTACCGCTCCGCTCTTGTATTTCTGTAATCGCCTGAAAAGACCATTCTGCCTTCACTTTATTTCCTTACTTCGACTCTATCGATCAATGCCTTACTGTGAAAAACTTCGCTTCGCGAATTTCGGTCCACTGAGATCAATCTAACGAATCTAACGAATTTTCTACTATTTGAAGTAATACCAGCACTTCACCTGAAAAAATAAATTCCTCTAGAATAAAAGAATATTAGAAAAAGCAAGTATCTAAATAAAGCAGAGCTGCATTTAGATCGATTTGAAAGAAAATATTGCCTTGGAACTAAGCTGTTTTCAGTAACGTAAGCACTAATTCTTGTATCATTTACAGATACAACATATAATACTATACTAATATTACATTCCATACTAAACTCGCTTCGTGCCAGAAAATTGATATATATATTACCCATTACGAATATAATATTCCTTTACTCAAAATTTAATTTTCTGTTATAAATATTACATTAATTACGCTTCAAAAATGCAAATTTTTTAACAATAACATAAAAAATTTTTTATTGTTCCTATAAGAAACAAAATATAATTTTTATCGCTAAGTTCATATTTAAATATAATATAATAAAATTTATTTCATTAGCATTTTCACTAAAAACTTATATAACAATAAAAAATGGCGGAGCGATTCTAAGTGGCATTTAACATGATTTATTTAAATAATTTTTAACGTTAAAAATAAAGACATGTATTATATATTAATATAATCCTAAGTTATAAAAAAAACGTAAAATATACATTAAGAAAAGTGTATGTTTGACTTATTATATATATATATATAATCATACAAAGTTATATTAATTTTTTGTTAAATATTATTATTATTATAATGTAACGAATATAACACGTTTATAATCTTCCATCATCATTCCGAGCCGTATAAATTTTATTATAATATATATATTATGAGTATTGTAATATTATAAAAGATAAAAAATTATAATTATTTGCTTATTTGCTTTTGAATTTGAGAATTCTAAATTTTTTCTTCATAAATTATAAGTTATATATAACAAGTTGTAAATTAACAAAAAATTGAAAATGAAAAGATATATTTGATATAATTTTTGTATAAAACAATTGTGATATTTAGTTTTACATTTTTCTTTATTATACAGATACTGCACCTGAAGTGACTGTTTTTGCTTAATAATTTGTTCTATTTTCAGCATTTATCTCTGAGAGCACAACAAAAAAAAAACCCACAAGATACCAATTTAGCTGTAAATCTACGGTATAAATTTTTTTCGGTTTATACATTTTTTTCTGTTAACCTCGTAGAAGGTCGCTTTTTGGCTGGAAATCAACTCCAAAAATAATATCCATTCCAAAACGAATCAAAACAATCTTATATATATATATATTTATACTAATATATTTATATAAAACGAAAAGTTTTCCACTGGCTAGTAAGTTTGATATTATTACTTATTTCGTATAAAAAATGTCTTATATATTACATATAGAGTATCATAATTTAGTGTTTATGTAATTCGTTATTTATTACTCATATAATTAGCATAAAAGTTATGACTAAAATAATTTATACGTTATTGTTGTATTAGATTTTATGTCAACCTCATAAATTAAAAATATATGATAATCTTGTCATTTATAACATGTATTACATAATACAAAATTAGTCTTATCGCTTTAAATATACATAACTGAATCTGCATAACGATCATTTTCAATATAATATTTTTCTTTGAAAAAGTTTTGAATAGATATTATTTTTTTTGATTTTAAATTTTTGATTGGGAAAACGATATAATGATCATCTTTTACAACATCATTACTTCTTCTTATTAATTTATATCTCGTTTCGGGGTAAATTGCCTTTTTTATATTCCTTGTGCTCCGAGATGAATTTCATATTGTACAATACTGATTAACTTATTTGAAATTGTTTCTCAGCTTTTCGCATTTTCTGTTAGATTCTTCTTTCTCTTGATAAATCATGGATATTCTTTCACCAATGGTAACGTCAATTTCATAATTTCCAAATTATATAAATTTATCTGCATTACGCATCTCTTGAAAATATTTTATTTTCCTTTGCCGAAGTCTCTTACTTTCTTAATATGCGACTTGCGACTTATGATGATATCGAAACGAAAAATATTATTAAAAGCATAATTTCATTCTTCTCTTACTTCAAGATTTTCATTCTACTGTAAAGATTGTTTCAGAAAAATATCCCTAGATCGTTGTTGTTGTTGTTGTTGTTCTTATTATTATTATTATTATTATTATTATTATTATTATTATTATTATTATGGAAATAAATGTTTCGTTTTAACCGTTCACGCCATTTCGTATAGTTAAATAAATACTTCGATAGTTTATATAAGTCGGCTTATTCTACGCATTATCTAAAACATTTAAGAGTTATGGATAAGTGAATTTAATGTCAGAACAAAACCCTTTGCCAAATTTTTTTTATTTATTCTGCATTCAAAAAGTTCAAGCCCGTTAAGAAAACGTTTTCAGGTTCAAAGTTTTCTCGAGTTTTTGGAAGTTTTCATATTTTTATGTACAACAATGAGATCGAAAAAGGTCTCATGATAAATGCTTGCAATCCCCTACCTTGGGTTGAGGTAAAATGGCAAAATCTATTTTGTGAAACTACTGATCCCACTGTGCTATATGTTGCATTAAGACATTCTAAAATATACATTTGTTGAATAACATTAAATTTTATGAAATTGACTGATAGTGATGCTTCGTTACAAGTTGCGTGAATAAATAAATACAATGGCTATATATATTAAAAATAAGTATGGAATGTTCCGATTTATTTGTTCATTATATCCGATTTATTTCCACCCATATTTACCAATGGCGGAATATTTTTTAATAACGTGATGCTTTAACGAAAGCGAAAATATTTGATCGATGATCGCGTTTGTTAATAAAATTCTGGCTGAAGCAACAAATGAGCCTACAAACAAATTATAATTTAAAAGTTTAAATTTTTGAGACGCATTAGGGAAAATACTGCAAAACTTACAAAAAGCTCATTATGTGAAATCAGCAGTTACTTTGTTCGAAAGAAATCAATTTACGTACTGTGATCCGAGCCATCACTTTATATTGATGTCAGAGATCGTTTTTAATGGCACAGTCAATTAAGTCAATGAACCGTATTTAATGGATATCAATTATTTGCCAGATTCGCTATATCTCATTAAATATCGCATTGCAATATATACTTTAATTGTATTACATATATAAACATTGTTTAAATTACGTTAAAATAATAAAAAAAAATACACGTATTTGTATATACATGCGTTTAATATTTTCTTCCTGCTTTTTCCATCTAAGGCAATAATTGTAATTCATCCTCTTTAGGGGATTATGTAACCTTTTTTGCCGCGAAGCGTTAAATTTATAAAAAAGGTTCATCCAAGAGAAGGAATAAAAAAAACTCAAACACTAATCGACTTCATCCATTGAAATTAAAACCCTTTGACCCTTGTCATCATGCGAGACAGAAATCCATGCTTAAAAACCTTTTTATTTAAAATCTTGCCTTTCTAAATCCCTCTGCAATATATAATAATGAAGAGACTAATGGACCTGTCATTCCTTTCTTAAATAACTGCGAGAATGATAATGTCTCCCTTGCTTAAAGCATCCTTTTTTAACATGAAAGCTAAAGAATTTAAAAGATCAAGATACTTTTCAATCACAACCTATTTTGAATGTTAAAAGTGAATTTTAAGGTTAGTTTCCAAAATTACATTTTCTTTTGTTGAAATTTTTAAGAGCGCTTCAAATTTAAACTTTTTAGTTACTAAAGATTCTTGAATTTTTATCTCTGGAAAAAGACATCAGGGAGAGTAATAGAAAAGAGAAAGACGGGATACTAAATCAGAGAAACCTTTTGCACAGAGAAAAATTCTTTATCTTTCGAAGAACATCCTCGTTTCGGCCCTTGTTTGCAGTCCTCAACGTCGTTCTATTGTCAGTAGTCATAATGTTCATATAAATAAATAGAAAAATATATAAATGTAGAAACAGACTCATCGCGTCCGAAAAAGCACTGTCAAAAAGTAATCAAAAAGGATTTCCATGTGGGTTCATTCACTTTACTTATAATGAGAAGTTCCTCTGATTTGGATTATGGACGCTTGAAGACGAGACGGGTTAAATGTCGATTTTTTTTTCTTTTTCGGTTTCGTGTGAGCCCTTTTCGCATCGGCTAATGACACTTTATTTCACGTCGTATCATTGCAGAACATCAAGCCAACGAGAGCGCTGGCGAGGGAGAAACTCTTTCGGACGTTTCGAAACGGAAAATTTAATAGAGAGAATAATTTAAAAAGTTTTGATGAAGAAAGTCGGAAACCGGCGCCGCGCCTCATGGGAAAGAAGGGTCTGGGCGAAAGGATTTCATCGCTCCCAAAGCTAAAAAGCTGACATTTTCAGTCCTCGACTCGCGACAAAGATGGGATCTCGTAAACTGGCGCACGATGAGAAAAAGGCAAAAAGCTTGACAAAAATAAGGAAAGACGGCCGGGAAAAAAGGACTCTTCAGTCGGTGCGGAATATCCTTCCGAAATTCAAAAAATCCCTTTATCAAAGGGAACAACTCGGCTCGCGAGCTTTTTTCCATTTCCGTAACGTCGTTTTGGGCGAGGAAAGTTCTTATTTTCATTGCGAATCATAATGGGTACCATCAGACAGAAATAACAGAAAAATCTCGCTACATGCCTCAAAGTTTTAATATGTCACGATGATAAGCAATTTTGAATCATGGGTCAGATACCGTTGTGATTCAAAACGTTCTTATCATTGAATTTTATAAAAAAACCCGGTGAAATATTTGGACTTTAGATCAACATTATCAGCGCATCATGTGCGCAGAAAGCACTTTAACGGCATTAGCTTGTTTTAAAACTTGATTATATTTTCGGAAGTAAAAATACTTTTTTTTCTGTGCCCCGGGAATGTTTTTAAAAAAAATTTAATACTTCATGTTAATGCAAAGAAAGGATGCAGAGGAGCAGTTCAGAAACGTCTGCGCATTTGCATAATGAATAGAAGTATTTACAGGGCACGAAAATTTTTTTTGACGCCGGAAGAGGAAGTGTCGAGAAACGAAGAAAAATTCTTACGCTGCGACCCAATCGTCAAATGAGAATACAACAGCGTAACTTTTGGTATAACGTCCGGGAGACGCCGCTGCAGAATGAGATTTGGAAGTGCTGCTTACTGGAACTCATTATCTGGTTATAAACGAAGAAGGTATCGCGAAATCAAACGGTTGCAGAAACGTGATTCGCTCCCGAAATTTTTCTTACGAAAATGGGCCGGTGCAAGGGAAAAGAGGAAATGCGAAATTACTTTCAAAGGAAGCAGACGAACGGATATCTACACCAGATGAAAATGCTATTCAAAGGTGTGCAATAACGTGGCAGCATATGCACCAACGGAGGGGCAAGACGTGTCCGTTATGGTAAATTGAGTCGGCTAACCGTGTCCGCATTTTCTATCCAAATTTAAGCTCTGCGATTTGGGGAACGGGATGGCGGGAGATAGGGAGAGAGAGATGAAAAAGATTCCATTTCATTATGTGCTTATATTTTAGTCGTTTCCGAATCCTCAGCCGAGAAAACTGAAACGGAGCGGGAGCGAAAATCCTCGTAAATCTCTTATAATCCATTAGTGTTACTTAATCCCTTATCCATCAGATGCCGCCTTCATTTTTAAAACTTATCAATCAAATTTTGGGGAAAAAAGAATTTCATGCCTTCCAGTTTGCTCTCGCGAAACGGCGAACAGCTCTTCCGACAAATGAACGGAGTGAACGCTGCTTAGCGCTTTTCCGCTCTTCTTCCTTTTCATCCGGGAAAATTTTATGATTTAAAACTGACTGCTTTGGGTCCCGCACACCTAATGCAGAGTCTTAGATACTCGAATACAAAAGATCGAACTCATTCCTGACATGCTGCTCGCATAACTCAAAAGTAACACTGTCCTGCCTAGGGTTGGTGGTTTTGCTAATTGATTGACACCCATTATATTGGGTGCGCCAGATATGTCATTTCCACGAATAAACAATATAAGATTTTGACTATTACCTCCATCAACTTTTCTTATTGATTTTAAGAATGATAATTTCTACGGGTGTAGGAACTGGTTGAACCGTTTATCCTCTTTATATAGGAGGATTTATCTTCCTACATGTATATAACCGTGTGTCCTCCTTATATGGGAAATATAATTATATTTTTCATTTGTCGAATTTCCCGAAGCTTCTCTTTTTCCGGTTATTCTTCCCATATTTTAAAAATTAATAAAAATTAGTGAATGTCTTATGTAATAGATTCAACGTGAAAATTCCCGCGCTTCAATTTTATATTAAGACCAGAAAAAAAAGCGAATACTTGTCAAAAAATAAGTTAAAAAACATATGGCGGTAATTGAAATTTGAACTTCTTTTTATTTTTTTTTTTAACAATGGAAATTTCTCACGATTGTTTCCCACTAACATGTGTATAAATATACTCTCAGGAGAAGAAAATATCTCGGCTCATTACTTTTTTATTTGCTCTACTATAAGACGGATGTGCAAGTAAAACCCCAACTTTCCTTTTTTTCTCTTAAATTTCCTTTGCTTCTCTCGCTCGGTTCCATTTTCTCTCCTCATTTTCCCCGCACTGCAGCGGTCGAACCGAACGAAGCAATAAAAGCGAACCCGGCGGAAATTTACTGGAACCGAACGATATTACGTTTATTTTTCATATATTTCACCTTGTTTTTTTAAACATCGTTTTGTTTCAAAACTTTGTTTCAAAAACAAGTTTGTTCACTGATAATTTTTTTAAATTGAAAAATTGTCCTAATCACAGGAGGCCTGCAATTGCGTCCGTCCGGAAAAGAGGGGGCGGGGAACAAAACTCCGCAAGCAACGATCGAAATTTCTCTGCGGTTAGCAGTGCAATCGCCTAATCATTAATTTTTGAGGGAATGCTTCTTGATCAACGATCAAATGATGCAAATTGCAGTTCGCTTTCCGGGATAAACGGCAGCAGCAGCAGCAGCAGCAGCTTCGGCTAACTGAAGCTAACTTCAGTATTTGTACTCATTCGTTTTATATGCCAGAATGAGAAGTGATGCGAAAAATTGCGGACCTCCGGCGTGTCACTCATTACATCCCTCGCGTTCTTGCGAAGGTTCTCCCAAAATAAAGGGACCGGGTCACCATCAAAATTCAATGTGAAAATGTTCGGAACTTGACGGTTGAATAACCAAACAATGTTTTCGCTTTTTAAACGAGCTCCGAATCACGATTTTTCATTCTTTCACGGCTGAAATTCCCAATAAAGTAATCTCGATGTTGAGACTGTTAACCGCTTGGAGCGCTGCACCATCGAACGTTTGTAAAGTTAGCCGTTTCTTGGTTTTCAGGCTAAAAATTTCACATGTTGCACTTTGATAAGCAGGGGTACCAACTAACACAGGTTAACCCTAAACCGGTCATTGTTCTACCCTTTCGAAACTCATCACGAGCAACGCGAGGAAAGCTTATAATTCGAAATTAGATGGGGTTGCTAATTTCCCCGAGCGCAGAAAAATAAATAAATGAATAAACTTCCAGTTAGTTTTCAGCGTCACTAAATCTGAAAGATGTTATTGAGTAACTTGACGTATAAATTCGGCTTAAAGCTCATATAAAGAGAAGAATAACTATGAAGAGAGTTGAGAATAACAGCAGGAGGAAAACGTCATCTGGAAATTTTCCAGGAATAAGAGTGAATTATTAATTTTGTGTGTGGATTTTTTCAACTCGCGAGGCGGGTCAGATTAGAGTTTGAAATGGACCTTGGGACGGGATTACCCGCGGGCTGTTTCTCCTCGAGAGGCCGTGTCTGTATTAAATCATGCCTTTTCGAAAATTCCTCGTGTAATTCCTTCCGAGATAGTTGTCGGACGAATTTCTTCGCCCCGCTTATTGTCCATTTAGCGTCGTGAGGAAAAGAAAAGGAAAGTGCGCTGTGCAAGTGGCCCTCAACCGGATCTGATGCCAAAG
Source organism: Ricinus marginatus (assembly GCA_028565995.1). Taxonomy (NCBI): domain Eukaryota; kingdom Metazoa; phylum Arthropoda; class Insecta; order Psocodea; family Ricinidae; genus Ricinus; species Ricinus marginatus. The sequence goes on along the minus strand of JAOWBB010005079.1, from coordinate 24,727 downwards.
CTCAGACTTTTCAGACGTGCCAAATTGTCTTTTGCGACAGCCGAAAGCTTCTGCCGTGGCGGGAGGGATTTCAGCGGCCCAGTTAACGTGACGGAAATTGCCCGCGGCGTAGAGAAAAAGAAAACAAAATCAAACTCTTGCATACAAATTAAAATTATCCACGATAAAATGAATTAAATGGCGTATTTCAACCATTTTCGGATTGGATAAATTTAAATTAATCCCCCCCCCCCTTGCCCTGCAAAAAGACCTGCAATTCGAGCAAGACGTTTATTATTCATTTGAATAATAAATAATTAAAAGTATTCACCTCCATTGTTAGAGGACGTAGATAATTACAAAAAGTAAATAACAAAAAGGGAAACAGCGAAACTAATTATGTCAAAGCGAAGCTTGTGTTCCTTTAAAAAACACCATCGGATAACTGGTTAAACTCGTTGTCTACATGACGAATGAAATATGTCTCCTAATAAAACAGAACACAGAGTTTTGCACGCTTTGTGCTTAGGTGGTAAATTATCTGATTTTATCTTGTTTAACTTTACTCGATGCAATAATTATATAATTGAATGTTTTATGCACAAATATATACATATATATATAAAATATTTTGGAAGAAGATATTATATCTCAGTTCCTTCATCAGTACATAATAACATTAATCAGTTAGGAATTACATATAAATGATCACGTGATACCGGAATTGGAAATTGATTTTTAAACTTTAAAAGTTAAACATTTGTACATAAAAAGTTTAACGCCAAGTGGAAAATCAATAATATCATTAATTTAATGTAGCTAATAAAAATATATACCGATATACAAATAAAGAATTAACAAGCAGTGAAATGACGGACTGAAGATTAAATATTAGAATGGCTTGACCTTTGACCTATGAAATATGGATTTAATTTCTAGAGTGTCTTGGGCGAGAATTGGATTTTCACGAAAAGTTAGGTTAAGTAGAAAAAAAGAGAAAATTATTTTAAAGCTGGAAAAATCATTTTCGAGATCAGTTTTTCGGCCCAAGAACCTTTTTCCCGTTCCTCCAGTAAAGACTCCTCCAGATAATAAATAAAGGAGGGCAGATTTTTAAATGTAAGTAATATTTTCTCCCTTCTCTCTGTTTATACTTGAATAAGTGCACTCTAATTTATTTATTTTTTTTAATTTTCTGACGGTAAATTTTGAGAAATATGTTCGTCCTCGGGAAAATTGCCTCTCGCAGACTTTTCGAGTCCATGTCAGTGATACCCAATATCGAGTATTAAAGACTCATAAAAAATGCACCAATAAAAATCCAGAAAATATTTACCTCGTCGGAATCACGAAATGACAGCTTTATAAGAAAGCTTTGTCCATTTTCAGGACAAAATTAAAGTGTTTTCTTTTCTTTTAATGTCCTCACACAAAATTCCTGCATGAACTTGGTCTGTTAAATGTATAAGCCCTCGCTCGACCGCCGACCGGATCTGGCTGGAAAAAAGATGAAAAAGGGGTTTTTAGATTGCAATTTTCACCATGTCTAAAAAAAACTTCCATCCTGGTAGAAATACCGCTTTTGCGACTCAATATTAACAATCGAATTCAGTTATCACAGCTGAGATTAAAGAGAAAGAAACAGAGTCAGAACCTGCAGAGACCAAAAAATGTAATAAAATTTTTATATTCGTGAATTCGGCATTAAATAAAATTTCAAAAACAGCCTTGTAACTGAGTTTGAATAGTCTCCACATCTCATGGATTAATTTATATTTGAAAAGAACATTTCGCTGATAAATTACACTATATCCAAAACCTCATTACAACATTAAATAATCCACAGTTTTGGCTGTCAGGAAGTTTGTTCTTTAACTGCAATAACCCTTTATATCGGTTACGAAATTAATCCTCTAAAACTGAAATAATAATGAACTCTCCAGTGACATAATATATAAACAAAAAATAAGAGCTTTCAAGTTTGACATGTTTACACACAATAACTAAAAATAAAACATTTGCATTAAATGTGTCATATAAAGTGAAAAAATAATTATATTTATGTACTATAAATTTATGATGTTACTAAATTATCATTATTTAAAGATATTCGTTTTTTGATTAATACCGTATAGTATATATTAAAAAAGGGAATATGATATATATGTACGACATACACCATATTTTCTTTTTTATTAAATTACTACCTATTTTTTATTCAAATTAATACCTGTTATCGCTTAATTCTCAAATTACGAGTCATTAAGGTTTAAAGTAATTTCATATAATCGATAACTTTATTATTAAAAACTACTGCATACATAATTCAATTACGTTAAATATGATTAATAATGCACTATAAAATGTAATTATTTTGTATTTAAGTTTAACATATATAGATTAGATGCAATAATCAAGTTAACAAATATCTTAAACATTATTTTAAAAAATTGGAATAAGTTTTACAAATGAAATTTTTACTTCTCCTTACGCACTCATAAAAATCATTTGTACCAATTTGGAAGTTGGTGTTTTAGATCGTATGTATTGAAGATATATTAATCATAGTGATTAACCGAGGGAAACTTAGCGACTATAATTTAGTACTTTTATATTTTAGTAGGCCATAAGACAATAGAGAAAATTAATTTAATTTATAATTATCACTTTAGACGAACAATGTCACAGCTTTGATTTCAAAATGTCAAAACTTATATCCCATTTGAAGTACATCGATTAATGCCAAAGCTTTCACACTAAACAATGGATTCTAAAATAATTTTTTTTTCCGGAAGGCTTGCTTTCCTCCTCTCAATCTCTCTCAGGAATAGCTGTCTGCCCGAAATTCTCCCCGTGGCGGAATTAATTATATTAATTGCCGAGTGAAACGTCTGAATCAGCTGTTGGTTGATCTGGAAGATGGATACGGGCGGATGATTGAGTGCGCGGCCCATCCTGACATCTCTTCACTATGGCAGAATGATTGATTATCAAAATAATTCAATTATGCACAATTAATTTTACATGTTGCTGTATTGTTACGCTTCATATTCTACACTAACATAAGCAATTTCAAAGTCTAAAATATAAAACTTGCATGAACGCTTATAGGATGTTATTAACACGCGAAGTGAATGCTTCAAAGGGTGAATATTGTATCTAGGCAAAAAACTGCCGGAATATTAATTTAAAATTTTACGAAAGCCAATTTGATGACCTTTTCCGCGTATGCGCCATTCAACAGTTACAGAATTAGTATGACATAGAAATGGAGGCAGGGAGAATCGATCAAAACCTTGATGAGAGCACGGTAAACAAGTGAAAAAGGACTACTAGTTCTCGCGGTGATGTCCGTATTGCAGATACCAAAGACCTGAACTCCGGTTTTGGGCTTTAAATTTCAGTTATTCCTAAATTCGAGCCTTATTAAAGGAACATTGTTCAAATTTTGTTTATAAAATGGAACAGAACTCATTTTCGGATTAAGGAAGTCTCAGTAAAAAGCATAAAAATCTTCGAATCAGTAACTGTTAAATATGAGATTGAGTCCTAAATGCATAAAATATTGCTTTAATGATGTAAATTCGATAGTCGGCAAAACGAATTTTCACATATATTAAATAACACAATAATAAAACATTAACTATCTTAAATCATTTTTTTGTTTTTGAATATTTTTCAATTTCGTGCTAATTAATACGTTCTAATTTTGCATCAATTATACAAAAAACTTCATGCTGACAACATTTTTTTGATTCATACAAATCTCATTAGGATTATACATTTTGCCTAAATATTTAATTTTACTGAATATTTATATATATTCACATATTCATTTATTAAATTCAATTTATTTTATATATATATATATAATTCAAATGTTATATATATATAACTGACTGTTATTGACATCATTTCTGCCGTAACATATATATATATATAAAATACTGGAGCTTATATTTTAATTTACCTACTAAATAAAATAATAAATAACTAATGAAATTTTAAAATAGAAATTTACATGGCCTAAATAAATTAATAATTTTTTTTTTTGATATGAGGAAGAAAGTTAATTTTCTTTAACAAATGCAAGACGATTCAGATAATATGCCAAATATGAGTATTAAACTTGCGTCTTTTTTTGCAAAATAGCTTTTTTACGTATCAAATCACTAAATTAAAAAATGATTAGAATTATCTTTAAAGATGAAGCATCGGGAAGCCGAAGTGCAAAGCAGAATAAAAGAATTAAGAGCGAGATAAAATATTCATAATTAAAATGCCTTAATCAATATCACCCTTCTTTATTGCAATGCGAATTAATGATAAATTTCATGTTATAATATGCCGCTCGCGATCATTAAATTTAAACTTTTTCATCTTAAAATTAAATATAAAAATATAAGGAATTTTTTTCACAAGATGTTAAGGTGATGCGGGAAATCTAGGAAACGTTGTTTTGCATAATAACGCAAGGCAAAATCAACGGAAAACAATAATGCCAGTCTCAAAGACCAAATAACCTAATTTGAGAAGACGTCGGTCTTTTGAAGAGCAACGATTCGCTGGTTTCATACGCAATAAATTGAATTTTTGATTCGTTTTAGACCGCGTATTAGAAGAGTATCGGTGAATCAAAATTACTTGATACACAGCAAAAGTGCTGCCAACCGCCAGGCACCCGATCTTCACTTTAAAAGGGTTCGATGCATGACTCACCGTGTAAATCTCAAATTGGCAAATAGCTTAAAGATAATCGCAGAAGATGATCAGGTACATCTGCTGGTCACTACGAATACGGGCTTTGTGGGGGGAGGGGGTTTCAGGGGGGGGCACCTGCCCCTCCCGCGAAAGAACGACGCGAAGCGACCGAAAGTTGGGGTTTTGAGTGGAAGCAAAAATCCAATAAATTATTTTTTCCCATACTTACGAAAGATGCGAACAGTTCGGGGTTTTCAACGGTAAACCTCCCGTGAATGCTCTCTGCACGAGGAACGCATGAAGCACCAGCGTAAATGAACGTTCGCGACCCGAACGGAGCTATCCCACTGAGGCGTTATAGGGTTAGTCGGTCCGGATTGGGCGGCGCGCGTGCGTCCCGGAGGAGTCCCATGTGGTTAAGGGAATTGAATTTTTGCTTAAAGGAAGGACAACGGTACGGGGAAGAGAATACCTGAGCTTTAATAAATGCCCCAAAACTCCACGGCGTAAATGCTGCGGCGATTAGGTCGAGCGCTGGATGTGGAATTGTATGTAAGCACGACAAAAGCTTCGGTTCTCCTTCGTTCGTGTGCATTCACCTGCAATATCAAAACAAAAATCGTGAAACTAGACTACGCTTGATGCAAATAGACACAAACCCACATCTATGTACAAAAATAAAACAAAGCGAAAGATGACTTTTGGAAAATTTCTTAGGGAGTTCAATAATTAGGAGCTCCCTGCTTCAAATAATAATTCTTTTACAGCTCTTGCATGAAATTCTCAAATTTTTAAAACTTCTCCTGAAAAACTTTCGAAAGTTTCGAGTGTTGATGACTTTGTTTTATGCAAACAATTTTCCTTTAAATAAAATCCACTTTTTTGACCCTAAGAAAGGAATCTCCTTAAATTGCTTCGTGAATTTTACTCGGAAAAGAAGCAATAGCGGAAAATAGCAATAATAAGAATCCCAAAAATAGCAATTTTTGGGATGCAAAATTATTGCCCCATGACATTAGTTTTGACGTTGCACACGGAAAGATAAAAATTCAATCGTGAAATGTGCGAGAGAAGACATAAACGTTAAACCATTTTTTTTTATGTTTTTTATGACGTTTACCATCCTGATACATAAATCATAAAGGTGTATGACGAGAGTAGATGCGAAATTAAAAACTTAGCAAATCGGCGGACATTGTCCGTGTATATGCGCATAGGAACAAAGCTAAATTAATTTAAATGATAAAAATAAGGTAAAAATAAATTAAAAGGAAAACCAAAAGAAAAAACAGGGAAAATCCGTTTCAAGAGCAAAACCGAAACTCCGCTTCTAATCTTTTCATTAATCTCCTGATGCTTACCTTATGGAAGACATTCTAAGTATGCTCTATGTATTGAAAGATCCGAACTTAATTTTTATAATCCTGATATTTAATGAAACCATTCTCTTGAAAGACGGTTCATTTAAAATTTTATGTTAATTATCCATTCTTGTAATTCGAGAATTTTTAAAGGCCATTGCGTTTTTTTGCTTCCGCCCATTACTAAATTATTAATTATAACTGAACGTGCAACAACACCGGAAATGATGCAAAGGGATGAATATATAATTTTTCTCATACGTTGGCAACAGTGCCAAAATGGCGCCTGATTTCGAAAATTCGTCTTTTTTCGCTTTTCGATTAATGAAAAATTAAAACGTTAATAACTCACGAAATAACTTTAAAAAAAAACAGCTTTAAATTAGAAAACAACTAATGGATTTAAAAAGTAATTTTTGCGATTGTTTGTCATTTAAAAGAATGGTTTTTAATTAAGGACGTAGAATATTTGTTTGATCTTAAAAATGTTGTGCCACAACGACGCGAATTATGGGATTGCTAATACTTTCGCAACAGCTGATTTAAATAATTGCTTCAAACTCCTTTGTTTCAGCCGGGCAAGTTTCAAATTAAATTACCCAAAAGCAAGAATCATGCGCGTGCGGAGTGTTATAAACCATAATTAAAGCTCAATTTAATTTTACAAGCGGCGCCGAACCACAAGCTTATGATTTTGTATAAAATTAAAAACCATATGGTAAAAAGCAAAAAAAAAAACAAAAGCTTCGTTAACGCAATAAATCACAAGATTTAGATTTAAAGACGCATGAAAAGCTAATTTCATGCATTTTCAAATCTTATTTTTAACTCTTGGCAATAATATAAGGTTTTGAAAATATTTGCTGGTATCTGTCATCTAAAACTTCATAAATAAAATGACATTTTCAAAAAAAAAAAAAAATAAGAGAAATAATTTGATAGAAAATAAATTGATTCCCCAATGTTTAGAAGAAATAAAAAAATAGAAAAATCTAATAATTTACATTATGCGGATGGACGAGGTTTTAATTTAGCTTACAAGGGGAAATTGACGTTTTATTATATTTTTATTTTATTTTTTATATTACATTAAAGTAAGTATTTTGCATATATATTTCATATCACAGAACGAAATTTGCAATATATTAATTAAAAAAAAATTTGAGCTTTTTTAGAAAAAAATAATGGCCATTGAATCGAAACCCTACAAATAGTCTTCCACAGAAAACCTTTGTAATGCAATACGGAAAGAAACTGCACTTACCGTGAATTGAAAATTAAAGGCTTTCTCGAAGTCGTTAAGTTACTCCTAATTGGAATGAATGATTTTTGAATTGTATTTTCGTTGCCATTATTCTCCGTTATTTTAAAACCTCATTAATTTAATTTCTTTTGCAAATATAAAATTTTTTTTCAATTTGGCCTTGAGAACGCTTGAAAAAGTAAAAAGCTTTTGATTTGGAGGAAATGAGCTTTTTTTTCGAAAGGAAGCAGTTTTCCTTTTTTACTCCCAAAATGATTTTTGAATTACCAATATTTTACTGACTACCTTTCGCTAGCCCCCTCTGCCCTCGAGGGACTTATCTTAGATGTCGAAATAAAAAGGAAACTAAATTATAAAAATGAAGAAAACTATGAAAAAAATTATGGCGGCCGTGATACTCGTTATTTGCCCTGTTCACAGCCTTCTGTGAAAGCCGCCATATTGCATGGAAGTTCTTTGTAAACAGTTTTGCGTCATACGGAGGAAGAATCGTAATGTAAGTGACATAAATAACCGTAAGTTTGAATGGGAACCTGATAATGAGAATGGGAAAATTTTTAGTGAAGGACACGGCCATGTTGGACGCAAACAATGGTAAAACCGACGAAGCCCTATCAGACTCCGTGTTCAGCTCGGATTTACCTTCCGACGTAATTTTCCCGGATCAATTAAGCAGATATTATAGGGATTTGATGCACGACTTGGCACTCGAGAATGGAGGACTTCGGCGATCGCTCGAGGAAATGCAGTCGGAGCTGCTTCAAGTGAAACAGAAATTGGCGAAAACGACACAGGTGACGCCGATGGGACGAGCCGCGGAGTTAGCGGACTGCAAAATCGCGCAGTTGAGCAAGAAACTCCGGGAACAAAACGCAGAGATGGAAAGTCTACGAACGCAGGCTAAGGAAGCGGAGGCAAAACTGCGTCGGTTGGAGGACAAGACGTCGGAGCAAGAAATCGTTCCGGTTGTCAGAACCCCGAATGAACTGGCGGAGAAGGACAGACAGATCAAACTGCTGACGGATAAGCTGCAGGCTTCAAATGCGCGCATGTGCGATTTTCGTAATCAGTATCAGGCTCTCAAGCAGGAGATGAAACTGGCGCAGAAAGTGATAGAAAGCGAGATAGGGGAGAAAGTCGTGCTGCAGGATTTGGCAAAAGAAAACGGAAATTACAGGGGACGTGCGCAACAGATACTGACACTACAGAACAAAGTGCAGCAGTTGCAGGAGCAGCTAAATAATTCTGCATCCTCGGAAATTCCGTCTTCGAGCATTTTGAGGCAAATGGAAAAGGAAAGGAGAGCGAATCTCGAAGAAACTACGAAGCAGTTAAATCTCAAAACAATTCAAATGGAGGATCTTAGGAAGAAGTTCGAGGCTGCGAAAGCGCGGAATAAGGTTTTGGAAAACGAAATCATACAGGTGAAGATGAAACTCGGTGCAATGGTGGAAAAGGGTGCTAAGGACGAGCAACTCATGTCGACGTTGACAAGTCAAATCAATGCCTTCGAGGACAGGTAAGTTCGGTGTTACACAGTGGATATAGGAGATAAGACGAGTTAAAACTCTGCCATTTACAGAGGGAAAGCACAAATGCATTGTTTCTCGAAAATGCAGGAAAGCATGAACAAAATGCAGCAAGAGATGGAATTGGAGAGAACCAGAAACGAGCTGCTTCAGGTAAGAAACGAGAAACGAATCAAGTTACCTGGAATCCAATTCGGATAATTTCAAACCGCGACCATTCTCCCCGCAGAAAGCTTTGGCTGATAGAGATACGAAAATTTGCCGAATGGAAGACCAGATCGAAGAATTTCGAAAAACCTTAAGGAGCAATCAAAACTACTACATCGGAGACGAAGCGACAAACAAGGAGAAAATTGACAAATCGACGGACACGGAGCTCAACCCGGGCGAAACGAAACCATCCAACATTTCAGACGCGGATAGAACGAGGCTGCTGGAGCTAGTCGCTGTGATCAACAACAGATTGGACGAGGCGAGAAGGGAACAAAACGAAGCGGAATCTCAACTCAGGAAGGAAAGGTACAAAAATGCAAGGCTCGAAACAAAAATAGCGCGGCTAGAAATGGAAAAAGTTGGCGTAATGAAGGGGCGCCGAGGAAGTTACAGCCAGGGATCTGGGAAGCGAGACAGTGGCACTGACGAAGCGGATTTGATGGTGAGTCATTCACAACAACGAGGTGCTTCCGAAAATGTGCACAATTTAGAAATCTGCTGATTTTATCTTCTAAGGCACGGCAACAAATAGAATACTTGGAGGAAGAGTGTTTGGCGCTGAAGACGAGGATAGAAACTCTGCAGATGGAAAAAGAGGCGGATCTGAGGGTCCTCGCGCAGTTGGACAGGACAAGGATCACCCAAGCCGAAATGCGGGACAGCGGCAAGTTATCAGAAAGGGAAATCGCCTCATCCGTCGGAGATACAAAAAAATCAAAATTGAACCGGAAAAGGATTCACAGATCGCAAACTGGCTCCTTCAAATCCGCAAACATCAGGCAAACCTCATTTTCATCTGAAAATTTTAAGCAATGCGACAGCAGATCCATTCGCCGGTTCTCGAACCAATAAAAAAAAATTCATCTTACTTATATGTCGTACTTGTTCAATTAAATAATCTCCATGTCAAATTTCACTGCTCTTACATCGTGTGTGCCATATAACGCGAAGTTGATTCCGTACAGGTCAACTGCGGAATAGGGAAAAGTCGGATTTCAAGTGCACGATGCATTCTGCCGCCCAACCACATTTCGGGTTTTAAAATTTGACCCTAACATGAGGATTTTCAGAAAACAATGTTTTAAAATCGCCTTCATTACTTGAAGAACACAATATAACATCGAAATTACACAAAAATTGCGTTTGAATTGAAGTTAAATTTAAAATAATAAAGAAAAACCCAATCCCGTGGCCATATATTCAGTAATATCGTATATCAAACGAGCACTTGTTCTAATTTAATATCCAGTTGAAAAGCAAATAAAAATATTTGCATTAATATTATTTTGTTAAGCAGATTTTTTTTATTATCAAGGATGTCAAATCCCATTCACAAGAATGAATACAAAAATCCGCATTTTACTGTCCGAAATAAAAAGCGAAATTTTTCTTCCAAATTAGCCACGTAAAACTTTCAGATGGTGCTGTTCCAGAAAGCGGTATTGATCTAAGTCGCCGAATCAGAGTGTGTTAATAAAAGTGAATCAGGGTGGATAAATTCGTTTATCCACCTGAAATTTCAGCGAATGATTTCGTAGCCCAAACGCACTTTGTCCTGGTCCATTTCGTAATCCATGTCGTAAAAGCCGTCCTCGAACTCTTCATCGCATTCGCTTTTCGTTGCCACGGCTACCAACAAACGCTAAAACGCCTCGTAGGATTCGTCTATGGGTGTCGTTACTGGACCGTTCAGGAACTCCTCCAGTTCGTCCCTCTCCGTGACTTCCGCCCTGTTCCGATTGGATTTCTTCTTTTTTTCCGTGTTCACTTTTCCCTTTTCCCTATCCTTCTCCTTACCACTTTCTTTCTTCTTCATTTTTTTCTTCGATTTTCCATCTCCCTGAAAAACATCGAATTTAATTCTCTACATTTAACGCTTCGTTACAATAATCCGCGACAAACGCTAACACACCTCCTTCTCCTTCTCTTTTTTCTTCTTTTTTTTCTTGCTGCCGGAAATTTCCAATAAAGAGCCGTTTGCTGTCGAGCCCAAACTGATGACGTCATCTTTTGCCTTCACGCAATCGCTGCCGCTATCTTCTTCTCCTTCGGGACTCCTTCTGCTTCCTCTGTCGCAACTTAACCAAGAATCTAAAGCCTCGCTGGTAATATAATTTGGCTGCAGCCAGAAAAATTTAATTTTATATATTAATCTTCAGTCTGATCGTGTTAAGCACAAATAGTTCTAATAATTGACGTCCTTTCAAATATTGAATAATGGTTCCTCTCTCTTTACTCATAAAACATATAAATTATAGTATAAAAGTCATTGCTACAGTTATAATATAATGTTATTAACCTGAGTGATTCCAAAATTTGAAGCTGCGTCTTTATCGACGTTTGAAAACGAACTTCTCTCATTTTCAACAATCGAATCAGAAACTGTGGGTTTTAATGTCATGGAATTAAGTTTGGCACTAAGATTGCTGCTGCTGCTACTGCATAAATTATTCGTGTTGCTATTATTATTATTATTATTATTATTATTATTATTATTATTATTATTATTATTATTATTATTATTATTAACATTATCCAGTGGTTTGGACCACGAACTTAAGTCGTCCGGATCTAAGTCATCCTGGAAACCGGAAACTAATGGATTTTCGAAGTCGCCGTCGCTGTAACAAAATTAATTATAAATATTTTTGCAAATCTTTACTTTTTTCACTAATCAGATGCTAAAATAATTAAAGCCAATTATAAAAGTAAATTTCATAGTTTTATATATTATTTATAAGCATACAACGACTTGTATCTTTTTCACAAATTTTTATCACTTGAATTTGCTTATTTCTTTAAATAAATAAAAATATATGCCAGTGACATTTATTATTAATAAAGAAATTTTAGTTATGAAACATAACCGACAGCCTTCCTTAATTCTAAATAAATTTGGTTTTATATTCAAACAATTTTAAATTACTTATTGATTAGATTTTAATTTTTATAATTAATTAATTATCTACATTTGATGTCACAGCATTTGCTTCTACTAAACCGTGGTAAAGAGGAAAAATTTGTGTATTTTAACATCTTACCTATCAGATTCTTGGTCCATATTAATGGGAATCGTTTCTTGTTCTACATCTTCTAGAAACGATCTATCTAAAGATTCCTCATCCGGTATAAACTCATCCACGCTAACTACGCCGCTAATAACTTTAGTTTGTGTCCTATTGCCTGAAAACAATGAACAAAACTTTATAATTTGAACTTTTTTTAAATAAGTAATGAAATTCTTACATATAATTATCATTTACATCGGTAAACTGTTGTTAACATCTAACGAAATATTAATGTTACTGAATTATTTTATAGGCATTAAATGTAGCCCATACTTTAGTTAACCTCATCTATGATAACGAAATTTCAACGGAATGAAATTAGCAATTTTTAATCTTTTAAAATAACAAATATATAAAATATAAGACCAACGCGGAAAGATATTAATCTCTGTGATCGTTTATGTATTCTTGGGTGTTTTCTATTTTTAGGTGTGATTATTATTGTAAGTTCTAAAGTGTCAATCGCACGATTTAATTATTTTATTATAGAAACATGCAGTCCCGTTGATACTGCTTGTTTCAGCAAATGTACAACTTTTATGATTCAGAAATTACAACATTATTTAAAATTTATTACCCATATTGAATATTAAGAAGTTTGATTCAAGTGTGGCTTAAAGAAGAAAGAAGAAATGGCAATTAAACTGTGGCTATTAAAGAAAAAGCACATTCAAAATATCGACAATTTTCGTTAAAAAGTTATGAAGAAAAACTTTGGCGGAACCAAAGGTAAGATATAATAAGAAATTCTATTAAAACGAAGTAGAAGTATCATTGATTCGTTTTATGCGTTTTTAAAATATCAATGAAGATGTTGAAAATTTGGTGGAAAATAAAGAAGAAAAAAAGATTTTACAATTTGTTTTATATTTAAGAGGCGATATGATTCCCTCTACATAGGACATTATATTGCGTTATTACTTAGAATTCATTTCATTTATAAGACCTTTTCTTGAAATTTCCTTATATTATAAAAAGATCGCTATCTTACTATTGTTAAATTCAAAAGATGGTGTTTCTGCAGTATAAAATTTGTAAAATGTGATTAGTAGCAGAATTAAAAAAATTGAAGATAAAGTTAAAAAATTTCCACAAAAAAGCGTCAGTCAACAACGAACGATCTGAAAATATAATTTGTCATAAATATAAATTAATATTTTTTTAATTTGACAATTATGATGATTTAGGAAGAAATGTCACCGTTATGCGATTCCTTTTAAATGCTTTAAAATGCAATAAACTCATATGTTAAAGTGTTATTTCACTTTATACGTAGGCTAATTGTTCGGTTCATTAATAAAAACCTTTCTTTGTACAAAAAACAAACTTTTAATTTCCTTAACGTGGAAATTTCTCTGTTCCCAAAACGAAGTAATTTGACGAACTGCTTCCCATTCATTAGCAAATACTTGCTTGTATTTATGTAAATAATATTAAATTTAAAAAATTATTTTTAGTTGCATTAACTGCATAAAATAACTACCGTAATAGTAATTAACCTTAAAAAAAGATAGTATCTTTCGTGACGGTCAAATATTTACCATTAATTAGTAAATATAATTTAAAAAACTTACTAATTATTGAATTATTAATTAATTTGGGCAAAGCCAAAATCTGCATAAATCACATACCTACAGACTCCGATGAAATGTCTTTAGACCTTCCAAATATTTTACTAACAAAACCAGATTCCTTTTGCCCAATTGGTTGAATGCTCGTTTCCGTCGTCTGCGTGACATTTCCGGAATCTATCCTCGACTCTCCCGACGGTCGAGACATCACATCGGATATTACGAAATTCGGTCCAAGAGCTTTAGAATGGGGATTTCCCACGCCAATAGCAGTTTTGTGAACTCCCGAAGATATTGGGTGACCGCCGCCGATGGGACCGATTCGATAGGCTTCACCAAGAGACACGCTGTGCTTCATATCCGGTTCAGGATTTGAAATCTGCATGTGGCTCGCTGACGGATAGTGCAGCTGTTGAGCACTCTGAGATGCGTGAAGCTGCACCGAGCTCGCTGAATCTGCTATGGCTCTTCTCTTGTTGATGAGATTTTCTAAAAACCTGAAAAAATAAGAGCAACCGTGGATTTCTAACAGATACGCATACTTAACAACAATAAAAATTGTAAATTATCATTAAATTTATTTGATATTTTGAACATGTAAGAATACACAATCTCAGTACTTTAAAAATAAACTAAAATATACCTAAACACTGACAGACTTTCCTGTTTCATTTACGTAAATATTAATTTTTCAGCTGAAAATTCAGTAAACATTAACAGCTTCTAATTTGCATTTTTTAAATTCTGAATACAATGAAAATTAGAATTTTAAAATAATGAACTTGTTTTTTAGTTATAATAACTGTAACTCTATTTTTTTTTACACACATTTATAACAGTAATAAAAATTTATATAATTTCGCTTCAAAGACAAAATATTTTGAACTAAATTTAAAATCATCATACTAAATGTTACTATAACTTTTTCTGTTATTCGTCGACCAAAATAAATTCCCCCGTCTCAGATTCAGATGTACACTAACCGACAAAATTACTAACTTATTATAATCGGCATCTTCGCTTTCCAGATACTGATCCAATTCGTGAATTGTGAGTTCGGTTTCGTTCCTGTTCGTTTCCAGTTGCTTTAATAAAGTATCTCTCTGCAGCTGAAGAAAAGGCAAATTAAAAAATTTGTGTAACATTTTCAGTCCGAAACCATTTCTCATGGACGACTCACAGCATCGAACTTGGGCCGCATTTGAACCCCTAAAATAAAGGTGAATTTTATTGTTGGAAAAGAAAAAAGTCCCAGCTTCTCCCAGTTCGTTCATCATGACAACCTCTGCAAATTTTCCATGTAGAAGGTTAAATGATGCGGCGTGACCGTCCTGTGATGTGACATGTCACAGTGATTGGCTAATATCATAATAGGTATATGTTCTGGAACTTTCGGTAACTCTCTTTGAATGTAATCAAAAGTCCAACTTTTCGTTATGTCCATCACTAAGATAACTCCATTTGCACCTTTGTAAACGTCAAGGAACTCTGCATCTAATGCTGCTTCCTCGGGAATCTGAAAGATAAATATTAAAAACACTTAAATAAGTACTGAGTGAGATAAAGAACTATCTATTTCCTTGTAGAATTTTATATAATAAAAAATGGATTGCTGATGAGATTTATATACAAGAACCTCAATTTATTTTATCAATTTTTCCTTTCATTTATATGTGAAATATTCTCATTCTATTTTCGAAAATAAAAAATTTTTAATTTAATGAAACAAATTTTTCTTTAGGCATAATCTAATTCATATTAATACAGAAATCACATATACAAAAATTTTTTCCATTCCATACACTTTTTCGTTCATATACAGTTAAAAAACTCATCTTTACATCACATTTTTCTGCAAATCAACCCAAAATTCTAAGGAAAATATATTTTTACTCATTACTAAAAATTTAAAATATCATTTTAAAAGTCTTCCGATATATGCCTGCTTAATTTTTACTCATATATATGTATATATATATACATACATACAGGTACATATAATTATACCATAATTTATACAATTAAATGTATTTATAAAAGATATACATTTATAATTAGTGCAAGCCCTTAAACTTTTCTACCTTCATAGGTGAAACACATTTTTTCACTTTGCGGCGGCAATCCGACTTTCACTAAACAGACAGTATTTTGAGAGTAGGCAAAATAATATTTTTCTTGAATTTTGCGCTCTTTTTTTTTACATAACTTCATATGAGATATTTTATAACTCATTAATTCCATATTTTATAACTTCATATTTCTATTTTTTGAGACTCATTTTTTTAGTTTAATTTTTTTTGTGATTATGAAATTTCATACGATATGGTTGAGGATGAGAAAAAAATACTTAAACTATGATAGTGGTTCACATAAATCATCGAGATGCCGACCTCCAGTTGACTATTATTCAGCTTCAGGCCATCGAAGGTTTTCTTTTTCTTTCCCTTGTCAACAACATCCCAAACTTCCACCTTAACAATGTCATCCGTTGCCTTGTAGTTCCAATGAATGCAGGCCACTTGAATTTCTTCAGTAGGATTATATGATTCTATGAACTTCTTTCCTTGCAGCCTATAGAATAAACATGTTTTTCCTACATTTCTGTCCCCTTTGATCACTATTTTCACTGAAATCAAACAAGAAATAATTAAATATAACAATCGCTAATTAAAAAAACTAATGTATATCTGATGGGAAAAGTAATTATATAATACAAATGCACATATTCAATAAGATTTTGTTTCTTAGTTTTAAATCTTCTAAGACAAACATTAATCACTAACTAACTTCTATTAATAGATTACTGATTAACTAACTGAAACTGATTTTTGTACAATACCTAAGTCTTAATATTAACTGAACCTATGAGTGATAAGATTTAACATTACTTAATGAATTCAGTTTAATATTTTGTCTGATTGTTTCATTATATAAATATCCTGCTTTAATTAATAATTGGATTTTAAAATGTGAGTTTACTAATATTTAAAGATCATTATGATTAAAACTTGCTTTTACCTTAATAGTTATCAACTTCAATATTACAAAAAATTATTGTTCAAAATTTAAAATGAGATCAACTCACCCAAAATATTACAAGAGCTTAAATTATGATTTAACAAGTTTATAAATGTTAAAAATAAATTTAATTTAAAATTCTAAACAATTTCATACATAATAATGTTTCTTTATCTTTGCAAACTGTTTCATTTTGTTATTTTATTTAAATCTCATCTCATATCTCATCTATTTTTTATGCCAGTTTATCATGAATAAATATTCATGATTCTGATCTCTGATTCAAATAATATAATTTTCCAAACAATTTAAAGATTGATCTGAATTCAATTGTCACCTTTTAATTAAAAAAATATTTTAGTTACACATTAATCTTGTTAATTTCCTGCCTAAATTTCCCTTCAGTTATGAAATGTATGTGAACAATTTACAATATAAATACAATAATGTTTGGAAAAACATACATATTACTTATATTGCTTTGCATTTCAATTAAGAATAAGACTTTATTTGAGGCAATGTAAATACAATCAATCTATGACTGATATTTTTATGTTAAGAGTTCTTAGTTGTAAAAGTAGGAATAATTGTAATTTTCTGATAATTATTTTCAAAACTGAAAAAGATTATGTCAAATTGCTTTGTTATGGTATTTTGAAAAAGTCAATGTCAATGCCAGTTAAAAAAAATAAAATTATTATGCTATAATATATAATTTAACAATTACTATTATATTGCACTCCTCTGGCAAATTTCCTTTGCAGATTGGCAGATAGTGTTTGGTGACCGGCTCGGGGAGACGAATCGCCGACATCTCCCCTTCCTGTTAATCGTTTCAGAGCAGAGAACATTTTGCTATATATTTACCGCTCATATATGAAACTTCCAGGCTAAAAAAAGAATATATTTCATTCATTATTTCTCACACGAATAAAAAGCGAAAAATTTTGATTGACGCATATGTGGAAATAGTGAATCCTTTAAGTTAAACATATTTACTATGAATTTTATCTGAAAATTGTTTTTTCAAGTGAATAATGATAAACCTTTAAACAAAATAATAGAAAGGAAAATATATCACAGTTCATATTATTATAAGTAGGATCGCTGTTCTATACATAATCAAACACGTTTTTATATTTATTAAGGCAACTGTAATTGAACATTTCAAATGATAAAAATTGACGTACTTCTACGGTGGGAATGACAGTTGTATATGAAAATGGTGGAAAAAGATAACATCACGCTTTTTTTCTTTTCCGAGAGAAGTAGCTTAGATTTATAAAAAATTGTTTAGCGCAAAATGTCTTTTTGTTTCCCTTCTTCCTCAACTCGCTTTCCACTTGACATTTCGTCTGAATGACCTAGTTAAGGATTGGGGAATTTTGTCGCAAATCTACAAAATTTTCTGCCGATAGTCGATATAGGTTTCTGAAGAACATTTTCCGCAAAATTAAAAAACTAAAATATAAATAAGAATTAGCAAATTAAGTCTAACTAAAAAAGGTTTATCGGGAATGAATAATTTGGTCCTGAGATTCGGTTCATTTACCCTTCAAAACACCATGAAAGCCCATCCTGCTTTACTTATGATTGGATTGCACAGTAAAAAGGTATTATTTTCGTTTATGAAATAGATCAATAACTTAAAAAATTTAAATTTGAAAATATCCGTTTTTTTTATTATGTATGAGTTCGTAATTTCTAGATTTAATATTCATATTATATTTCTCTAATGCAGTAAAAACTTTTCAAATTTTAGTTCCATATTAGTAGCAGCAACTTCAAAATTACAGAAGAGGAATTAAAAAAGCACCAGGAGGAAATTATGTCGAAGGGTCTTCCTGAGAAGAAACCAATTCCAGGAGTGAAAAATGTTCTTCTTGTTGCTTCCGGGAAAGGAGGCGTTGGTAAATCAACAACAGCAGTTAATTTGTCTGTAGCATTAAAATTCTTATCACCAAATAAAAAAGTGGGGATCTTAGATACTGACGTATATGGACCTTCAATCCCTTTAATGATGAACTTAAGGGAATCTCCAACATTGACAAAGGATAATAAAATGGAACCACTTCAGAATTATGGAGTGAAATGGTTAGACAACTTTATGATTATTTTCAACATGTGACATTGATAATATAAATAAAATTAACATATTCAAATGATTTTTTCAGTATGTCAATGGGATTTCTAATTGATGAAAAATCTCCTGTTTTAATGCGAGGCTTAATGGTAATGAGTGTTATTGATAAGCTGCTGAGACAGGTAGAATGGGGAGAGCTTGATTATTTGGTTGTGGACACTCCTCCAGGAACTGGTGACACCCATATATCATTAATTCAAAATGTTCCAATCTCAGGTAATTTTTAATATTGTTAGTCTTGATATAATGTAAAATATATCACAGTATTTCTTATATGATTTTTCTCCTTGTGTTATACAGGTGTTGTTTTGGTCACAACTCCTCATGAAGCTGCTCTGCAGGTTTGTGGCAGAGGAGCTCTGATGTTCACTAAGCTCCGTGTTCCAATTATTGGTATAGTACAAAATATGAGTAGAGTTATTTGCCAAAATTGTAAAACTGATATGAAAATCTTTGGTAGCGGAACAGAACAGTTGGCTTTTCAACTAGGACTTGAAATGTTAGAGGACATCCCCCTTGATCCTAGCATATCTGAAGGAAGTGATACTGGGAAACCAGTACTTCTTCTATCTCCAGACAGTAATCAGTCTATTTCATATTTAAACTTAGCAGCCAAAGTAATTGGATTTTTGGATAAACAAGAAACAAAGACCGAAACGTAAAATGACAATGGTTTAAAAATGAAGGATGAAGTTACCAAAACTTATATATCATCGATTGATTTTTTTTTCTCTTTTTTTAGTGCAACTCAGATGACGTTTTCAAAACTCCAGCATATGATAAAAATAATTGCTGCTTTTTACCTTAAATTCTTTCTAACATTCAATAATTCTGAATAACATTAATTTTTAAAAAAAGAAAAATATAATAGCAGTTACATTCACATTTACAGAATAAGCAATTCTATCAATTGATATAAAGAGTGTATTTTATATTAATATTCTCAGAAGTTACATGGACATATTTAGTCTTCCAGTTTTTCTGTTTTGTTACATTCATAAAATTGAATAATTTTCTAGATCCGATTTCAAAATATGAATGAGTTAGTGCATCTTGATATGCATAATTTTTAATAAATTATATATTAAAAAATAAAAAAGGAGCAATTATCTATTAAAATTTGTTTAGTGCCTCTAGAAAAAAACTACTATTGAAAGAAAATTAAAAATCAATCGATAATCAACGAATCTCTTAATAACAGCTGTAGTTCAGAATAATAAATCTTTCGAGTTTATATATTACGCTCTTCAATTCACCAAAAAATAAGCCATAAGTCTAATTTTTTAACCTAATTCTCAGTGTAACAAACATTGTGAGTTAGGGGCTGCATTTTTGTTTGAATCATAATCAAAGTACTACTGCTAGAATATTTTCTATAAATACCATTCAGTTTTATAAATTGCCATTTTTTTTAGTATCAGAAAAAAAAGAACTTCGATTTCCTATATAATTGCTTTTTTTGAGAAATTTGATGCTAAAAAATTTATTTTTCATTAAAAAAATGTAACTTCAATTCAGTTATTTTTGTTTGTTCTTTCGACATAAAATAGCAAAGAATCTTTCTTTTTAAAAATTCCTAAATTGGGATTAAATATTTCCTCAGCGATATTTAAATTTTATATTGAAAATACGATTCATAAATAAATTGCTCACTTATCTAATTTAAATCCGGCATATAATAAATTCTTTATGTCAAATAATTGTTCGGTAACTAAGTAGGAATTATTCCGCATCATTATTTATACAGGGTGCATTTAAAAACCAATTTTGAATTCAAGCCCCTTCTCGCTTGCTGTAAATATTTTTCGTTTTTATATATGTGATAAATATCTAAATATGTATATTACCATTAATATAATTTATTCAATATGCCTTCAATGACCCAAATCCAGGTAATAGTTGAAATGTTTTAAATACTATAATAAGGAGCAGTATATAAAGTTAATTTTATTAATAATCGTAAAATAATCGATAAAGCCCGTTACATTTTATTGACATATACATGTCATATGTATATTTTTAATTTAATTTTTTTCTATGTAAATAATATATCGAAAATATTTTAACAATATGATAAATTGCGATTATTTTCTTGGTTCTAAATTATAAAACTTCTGCATAAATTATATTCGTATAAAAAATTCTTTGATATGGTGTTATGATTTTAAAATTTTAAAGCGTGAAATTGACTGTGTATATATATTCTCCAATTCAGTTTCATATAAATATTTATATAATATGTTCCTGTTTGATATAATGCACATATATATAAATAGCGCACGATTAAACATTTTAGATCCTTTATAACAAGATTCGTTAAAATTATTACTATATTTGTAAAATTTTTATGTAAAATTATATTCAAATATTGTATTTCAATTATCGCATGGATTCAGAAATTTTAAAATTAAAAATCCGGAGATATCTTTGACGTAAAGGTATTTAAACTTTTGAGAATAAAAAATGTATAAATTATATTTAATTTTTGATACCTTAAATTGCACCTTGTTAAATTTAAATGAAATTTTGCTGAATTTTATAAATATTATTGCAAACTCGAATAATGCTGCAATTTCCAACTGAAATAACGTTAAATAATCTTTTTTTTTCAAGAAATCTAGTCAATATCGCAATATACAATCGAGAAAATCGTTTTTTCTTTATTATGTGTATGTGTGTGTATGGTGTGTATGTGTTTAAAATTTGAATTGAAGAGTATAATAATTACACAGTATTATTAGTTACTTGATTTTTAAGTTGTGATTTTGACTGTTTTGTTTATAAATATTTATTATGACATTTGTAATGATTTATTTCAGTTCATATAAAAAATTATCTTCTATTAATTTATTTGCTGTTCCGGTAACACTTGTATTCTTTCTTCTTTCACGAACTTTTTTTTGAGGCAGAATATCAAGTACTGGACCAAATGAACGACTTTCCTTTGGCACATCGCCTAAAGAGATTAAGAGAATTTCATTTCAAATTAATATGAAAATTGGGTCACGGGCTTTGTATTATTTGTTTCGAAGCTTTATTTTAACAAGTTCAATATTATAATATAAAATCAACATTTATTTTAAAGAAAAAACTGAAGTAAATCGTCATTTTGTTGTTAAATTATAATGTTATGTTTCTCAAAAATAATTCTGAAATTTTTTTATGGTGGGACATCAATTTTTTTACGACTCATTATTTTTGTATACCTTCGTTGTTCTAGTTTTTTATTATTAAGAAAATACTTGTTTAACTTTTTTTTTACTCCTTAATTCATCCTCTAATCACTGATGACTTTATAAAATTTTGTTTCTTTTGCCTACTTCTGCTGTCAAACAATTTGTACTTTTTGGGTTGAACACATCTTATTATTGAAGTTTTTATTGTTCAACAAAAAATACATTTTTTTTCTGTTTATTTTTAATAATTTAAATAATATTTCAATCTCCAATAAAACTATAACAGTTGAATTTCCTCAAAGCGTAAAAGGAAATGGTTTTAATACTTAGGTATTATTACTGATGGCCACGAGTGCAAAAAAAATTCCGAAAAATATACTATACATAGCATAAATATTTTTTTAAATACATTCTCATCATTAAATATGGATTAAATGAAATGCTACACTCCAAAGCTTGAAAACATAGAAGTACGCGTTTTATAAATAAATAACTTAATTGCATCTTTCATGATTCTGATACATTAATTTTGCTCATTTGCATCCAAACGAAAAAATTATATACTTCAACCAAAATTAAATTTTATGAGAGAATATCAATCTGTCAAAAAAAAAGAATACAATAAAAATAATTGATCTAAGAATAATTGTAAATAAAAATAAAGATCTGAGAGATCTTGAAATGAATGAGAAAGTGTAATAATTTTAACCAAGCACATACAATAAGCAAATTAATAGAAAAAATTTTATTGCCACTTTCATGGATTTTTTATTAGCGATCTGACGTTTTTAATTTTTACATTAATTTTTCTGCATTAGTATTTTTCATTAATCGATAATATAAAATAACAGAAAATTCTCTGACTGTTATCATCGTAATTGAGAGATACATTATAGAAATATAACATTCATTTTATCTTATATTTCATATTACCCGAATGATTAAAAAATTAAAAGATCTCAAAAGAATGATTTTGATATTATTAATTATTTTATATTTATTTCGCATAGCAGCAAACATTTTAATGTGAACTTGTCTTTTTGTTTCTCTGTAAATGATGTTATGAAAAATTGAAGCTAATATTAAAATTGTTAAATTATTATAAAAATATATTTCGAAGACAATAAATAATTAATTTATAAAAGCTTTCTTATTAATGTAACTTTAAATTTTAAAATTAAATTTATTTATTTATTTATTTTAGATTTTTCGTTGCCAATTTTTCTAGATAAAATATAAATATTGTAAAATGTGCTAGATAAACATAAGGCTTTTAAGATAACTATTCCTTAAATTAAAAACCCGTTTTTGTATTGATTTTATGTTACACTATGTCAATCGATCAGTTTTTTCGATTATATAACTTTAAGAAAGATTTAAAAATTATCTACTTAAATTTAGCGGGCACTTTAAGATGTAATAAAAGCCAAAAAGATCCTGTCGCTTTCGTTAATAAGATGATATTCTTACCCCCAGAAATATCATCATAGCGCTTTTTATTGCTGCACATTTTTTAATATTTAATTTCAGTAGTGGTATTCTTCACAATTAAGGAATCATATGGTTGATAATATTTAAATCAACTCTGATTGTTTCTCTGCATTCAGTTTACATATCCTTCACTTATAAAAACTTTCAAGTATCCTAAAAAAAAAAAGTAAGAAATTAATAAGTTGTGTTTAAAATCATAAAAATCTTTAAGTATCTAATGATGACATACATATTTATCCAACAGTAAGTTATATTGGACATGACTGAATACGTAAAAATATAAAAAACCGTAGTGGAGAATTGTACAATGATTAAAAAATATAATTCTTTGTTATAATAATCTATACATAACAATAGTCGTGTTATTTACGACACTATTAAATTTGTTTTTTAAAGGATTCAGAAATTAAGTTCAATATAAAGATTCATTCAATCTTTCCAATCCAATATTTTCTATGAATGTATGCAAAGAAAGCATCAGGACTTTTAGTTTTTAAAAAAATCTATTGTTGCAAAATTTATAACATAAAAATACAAAATACTTTTTTTATTACATTAAAATGTTCTTTATCTATATATATGTATATATATATATGCAAATATAATATGGATCTATTTTAATTTCCACTTTGCTCCTCACGAAAATTTATGAAAATGATCTGGAAAAATATACGAAATGGTCTGGAAAAAATGCTCGGGTATCAATTTTTAAAATTTATCCCGAAAATGTGACCCATTTTGCGAATCTAACAATAAATTTTCAAAAGGCCCAGTTATTTATTAAATCTTTGTATATATAAAAATTTACACGACGAACGCGAGCTGACATTTATAAATAGATTGGAATTTGATATCTTAACTCGCTTAATACTAGTAAGAAAATTATTTTCATATTAGTTACATGCATTGGCAGTAAACTATATTTATACAATAAATCGATTATGCCTTGATGATTTCGAAGCTGCATATTTTCCAATAAAATATTTGTAACTAATTTTTCATAAGAAGGTATTACGGTTATGGTAAAATTATTCGAGAAGCGTTAATTTCTTTTCATCTGATTTTTCTTTTTTCATTTATTTTGCCAAATATATTTTATATTATAAATATAATAAACTATTTATTTATTATAAATATAATAAACTATATATTTTATATTATATTTAAAATAATATAAAAGCAAATAAATATTAAATCTCTATGACAGAAAAAT